>CM076578.1:585572845-585750947 GCA_034641835.2 Pinus albicaulis | reverse complement strand
TAATGTTGCAGACTACCTCAGTCGACCATTGATCGTGGTGCTAACCATAGTTATCAACTTTTGTGGGCACGAGACTTTTTATTGACCACTTCTCTACAAGGGTGATTCGAAATTCAAATACACATACAAGACAATCTTGGAGGGTACACAAGTTTCAAATTTTCACCTCCAAGATGCATGACTATGTCACCTAGGACACCTTTGTGTTCCTTCAAGCGAGCGTTCCAAGATGATTTGGGAAGCACACTACAATCGAGTCACTGGGAATTTCAGGGACGAGAAAATAGTTGAAGTATTGTAGAATTAATTCTATTGGTCGAAACTCCGACAGGATGTTGGGAAGTACATCAGATCGTGCATTGCTTGCTCCATTGCCAAACCAACCATCAAGAAGCAAGGCCTCTATACTCTGCTACCTACCCCTAGTTGACCTTGGCAATCCATATCCATGGATTACATGTCAAGCCTTCCTTATACTAAGCATGGAAATGACTATGTTTTCGTGGTCATCGAGAGATTCTCAAAGATGGTCGTTATGTCGGCTTGCAAGAAGAATATCACAGTAGAAGCCACTACTAAACTCTTCTTTGAACAAGTGTGGGTGCACTTTGGTATCCCACAGTCTATCATCTCATATTGGGATAGCAGGTTCCTCAACACATTTTGGTCCAGCCTCTGGTCAATGCTGGACACCAAACTCACCAAGTCCACAACTTCCATCCCAAAATTGATGGCCAGACAGAGGTCGTCAATAGGATGATTGTACATATTCTGCACATGTACAATTCAAAGCATCCATGCACATGGGATGAGACCCTTCCCTATGTAAAACACCTAACATAGTTATAACCAGGCTCTCCACAGTTCAACTTTCCACAACCCCTTTCAGGTGGGCCTTGGGTTCTAGCCACTATGTCCCATTGACATAGCCATGCCATTTTTGGCTACTCAGGCTGATTCGACTCATGTCCAGTCTGAAGCTAACAAAGCGAAAAAATTAATTAAGCACATTCAACACATCCACCAGTAGGTTCATGACATATTTGACAGATCCAATGCTAAGTACAAGCAATGACATGATCAACATCGGGTGCCTCAATACTTCTAGGTGGGCGAAAAAGTGTGGCTACATTTGTGGAAGGAGTGCCTCACTAGACCCCATCGCAAGCTTCACCCGCTCCGTTATGGGCCATACACCATCACCAAGGGAAACGTCATACGTTTCATTTTACTCTCCACAGAGTCACACACTTGTTATCACCAAAGACACCATGCACCACTTTATGCATTTTGAAAACCAAGGAATATCTTAACACCCCACTGTTGCGACTCCTACTCGAAATGGTGTGAGGTCTAGCTGGGGCTTTGTATCAGGGAGATATCTTGAATGTTGGCGGGTCCAACACTGTCAACATTTCTGGCGTTAGAAGCAGTGCCAGATGACATGTTTATCCCTTGATTTTTTTTTTGAATTTCCACGCTCATTTAATGACTTCTTCCACAATAAAAATCTTGACATGTTTTTATAGAGATATAAAATAGAATTTTTTAGTGAACATCATTCATGACTTGTCACCTCTTAAATTTGATGGCGAGGGTGAAAGAACCATACTTGAGCATATTGATCATTTTCTTCAATTTTTCATAGAGCGCAACGTCCCCATTAAGGATGTTGGTTGTTGGTTGTTCATTCTCACGTTCGAAGGGCACATAAGGAAATGATGTAACACATGGACTACTGCCTCCATTCACTCTTTCAAACATTGATCCATGTGGATATTTTTGGCCACCTACCTATTCCACTTGGGGCCCCACCATTTTTTCTTTCAATTTTTCAGTTTCCTTAATTATAGCATAGTTTACTATTTTTAGCAGTTTTTCGGGTCCTGAACTTCTGGAGCTATTTTGAGGCCCTAAACGATGTTTTTTGGGCATCTCTTTTCTGGTGAAAATGATTTCGTTCAGGAATTGTTATGCACGATCAATAGTTATAGTCCTCGGATAGATATTTCGAATGATGTATCATGTGCGTCAAACGAAGATAGTATGCCAATTAAGTTACAATTTCGAGAAATTGATGTATCAATTTACCCCAACGGGGCCCATATTCTGGTGTTTCATATCCTAGGGTTAGTTTTTTGGATGTTTAGGGTTTTCCATTGTTTCTCAATAATATATAGGCCTTCGAGCCTCATTGTAACATAGAGTTTAGAGGCCTGTAGCCACCACATCTCTTCTTAAAGATAAGCAAGCAACGCCCTAGCTAGTTTATTTCCATTATGTTTGTAAACATATTTTAGTTCTTTGATATTAATGAAATGAAGTGTTATTTCTGCTGCATTTTTATATTTATAGTTATATGTGTATTATTCTTTGTTACTGCATAAATCTAGATCAAACATCTTGTCACAAAACGGTTTCACACTTTTGATAAGTATGATCATAAACGTCTATGCAAGAAATGTTTAGAATTGTGAAAAACACCTGATGAATCACTAGATAATTTTCAAAATAAATTTTTTTCATTATTGTTTTGAATTTACAAAATAGGAATTTGATTGGGATTTCTTGTCCAAAATATTTATATATCTTGTTCACATGTCACTAAGTTTGCTCGAGTTAAAATGTTTTAAATCACTCCAAACATGCCATGATATTAGAGCTCCCAAATTTGTGACGGGCAAGGTTACTGTCCCAAGTGACCCTCCATACACTTCTCATCAAACAACTCTATTTCCGATGGAGGTGGGAGATATTTAGAATTGATTTTTTGATCTACCACTATCTTCTCCCACCCCACATGCTCAGAAATTTAGCGTAGGTTTGGACTGTGAGTTTGATGGTTATGATGAAGTGTTATCTCCTCATCCTCCATCCTCTGGTTCCTCTTATCCTCCACGCTATGAGTTTTTGCATTCACTAGTTCAAAATATCTCTCTTGATGTTCACAAGGATCAAGTGTTGAATGAATTTGGTTTTGAGCAACCAACTTGTGATATCATTTATGATGAGTATGTTTGGGATCCCATTGTTGAACAAGATTATACGATGGAATATCACTTTCTTCCTTCTGCAGCTCTCCCACATCATCCTCACATTTTTCACGATTCTGTCATTCCAGTTAAGTCCTGTGAGATTTTTTTTATGATGCTGCTAATACTTCTGATAATTCATAGAACACGTGGGATGTCAGTTTTCCATCCAGATGTGGAGAGGATGAATCTTCTACTCACGATCTTCCCAGTCTCTCATATTACCATTTTGAAAACATAGAGGGTGACATTTCTCATTTTTCATCTCTCCCTCGACTTGATTTATCAAGTCATGAGGATTCCTCCATATGTGATCTTGAAATTTATGATCCTAGATATCGTGAAATTTTCATTGATTCAGTTGGTCATGATTCTAATTTTCTCGTTATTGATTTTTTGAAGCCACCGATCTTTGATGATCTATCTTCCGATGAGTTGGAACTTCCTCAAGATTTCGAGGAAATTTAGCTTGAGTTGATGGTTATGTAAGGTTATCATAGCCTTAAGGTCAGTTCCATTTCTAATTAGAAGAGTGTTGAATATTTTGAGGCTCCTCATCACTCGATCAAACATATTGAAAATCAGTTTGTTTTACAAATTTTACATCCTCCACCTATGTTACACGATCCTATTGCTTAGTCATTGGAGGAGTCATATGTAGAGAGCACTGTGGAAAAATGGAATTTTTTTTCTTTCTTTATGTTTTCTCTCCTTCATTGTTCTAAAGCTTGTGTTTGTAATTCTTTGACTCAGAATGTGTCACAACGCCATGACACAACTAGAGAATGGTTTTTTTCGTGTGATTTTCGTCTTCAGTTTTTGGCATGTTAATACAAACTTCAAGCATTATGGTTTGCATTATCCTACATTTATTGTTTATTCTTATGCTTATATATATTTCTTGACATGCATTCCCTTACCCACATAGGCCAACCAATGCATTGGTGGCTGCATTGGAAGTATCACTTCAAGTGATTTTGGCCTATGTCCTATTTAGTTTAGGAGTAAGAGTAGTGTTTTTATTTTCTTTGGTTTTCTTTGATTTGCTTTACGTTCATTTTTTTTTCATTCCACTTCTTCCCTTTTCTTTGTTTTCAGCTACAGGTTAGTTACCACATGAGACCGTGTTTTGCTTCTGAATTAGGCATGGTGAATCCAAGAGGAAGTTGTTCTACTATCAACTCATTATTTTCTATTTATTCCCTCTCTTTGTGCGAATATTGCATTATTTTAAGTTAATGATACTCTAATGTAAAATACATTCCTTGTCAGAGAAAATCATAGTGAAAACATGATGTTTAGATTTTAACTAGTACCTTATACTCTAAATCTCTTTTATCTTTTCGGTTAATCCTTGTCAACCTAGTCGAGTAGAGTAAGGAGGAGAGGAAAACCTTAACAAGTATGTCGAACATGTATAAAAATATCATTATTTGAAGAGACAACCTCTTCTTCTCTCAATAAGTCGGGATCCCTCTTCCGATTTATGAAATAAATAAGTGCCTATGCATAGTTCTTTGAAAAAAAATGAAAATAAATAAAGGTTGAATGAAGAGAAAGGCTTCTTGCGTAGAGAGGTGAAGAAAGAATTTGTGTCGGGGTACTGTCCAAGCTCACTAGTCGCGGAGAAATGTTCGTGTTCCTAAAGTGACTCCATTGGGGTACTTTCTAGGCCTATTGGTAGCGGATCAACACCAAAGATGAAAATAAGACTTTGAAAATTTCTCTTACTTGTGCACTCATATAGTCCTCATCCCCAATCAAAACAAATTAGTTTGACTTGGTTTGGTTAGTGTGCCACTGATGAAGATGATGGATGGTACCACATATTTAAATCAGACTAAATGAGCAAGTTGTGGTGATCAATGAATTTAAAAATACTTCCAGAAGGTGGAGACCAATTTTTCATGAGACAAGATTCATTCAAAGAGTTGGAGTTCTACTAGTGTGTCACTAGTTTTGTAGCGGCTACAACCACACTCCAATTTTTTTCCTTTTCTTAGCTTTTGGAGCGTAACCTTCTTTTCACAAGAGCTTATCTTACAATGATATTAGGTATTCATTCTTTGATAGATGTTTATCCTTTATCTGTGATTTTTTCCACTTTATTTTCACTTATTTAGTATTTCTAAGTCACAAGCTAACCTCCTAACTTAGTCTTGCACAATAGTTCTGGGCTTGCCTCCAAAAACTGTGCAATCCATGAGGGCAAGCAACCTTGATGATTGGAATTGTATAATCAATATGGGTAGTGAGCCTTGAGCTCATAAATTTCATATTCATGGAAGGAAGCCCAACACTGAGCCTAGAAACTACGCAATCCCTCACTGAACTCAGAAACTGTGGAATGCATTGAGCAAGTTTCCGAGTTCCCAAATTGTGCAATATTTCTTGGTGATGTGCATGGAAAGTTTTCCTTGAAAAGGAAAAAAGCTGAAAAAAGAAAAAATAATCCCTAAAATTTAGGGATCCATTTTCAGTAACCTGAAGGAGGCACACTTTCTATTTTTTGAAACTTATGCCACGTGTCACCTTTTCCTTGATTTTGGGCATTCACGTCATGAAACCTAATTTTTTCAAATATATTTAATTGATGCTTCTAGAGCTCATTTTCACACTCGGTATTGGAGCTTTATCATTCCATAGGATATCAAGGAACCTTTAGTGCGATGGTCGTCACTTTTCTGGACGAATTTCACATTATCAGTTTTTTTTCGCTTTTTTCTATCACTTTTTTCCATTTGGATTGTGTGAGTCCTGTTTTTCTTGTTTCTTTACATGCGTGCTAGAGTTTCAACTTTTTTAGCTTGTATAATTTTATTTTCAAGCTATTTTTTTCCTTTCACAAGTGTCACATCAGTTTCTTTGTTTTGCACTAATGGTCGTCGTTGTGGCGACTCTCCTCACCAATTTAGTTTTCTTCCTGTTTATTTGGTTTATGCACTTAATGTGTCTTATTTCATTCACACTTAGTCAAATCTGCACTCAATCAAACAATATCTGTTAGATATTATAGTTTTTCACAATTCCCTTGGGCAGATCTGCCATTTGCTTGGCCAGTTTACACTTTTCCCAGCTAGGCACTGCACAATATTAAGGCTCACTGAGAGCTTCTCCTCTAGAACTACATAATGCACAATAAAAATTATACCAAATGCACATTGTGCAGTTCACATTGTGCAGTTCTAGGGCTCATTCTGCATCCCTGGCCACTGAGACAACACAATGTGTAGTCTCTCCCAGAACACTGCCTAGGATGAACTACACATTGTGCAATCTCAGACCGTAAGCTTCGATCCTGACTACTGGGACTACATAGTGCACAGTTCCCTCAGGCAGTCAACCTCTCTTTCTAGTGAAAATTGTGCAATGTTTCCCATCAGATGTTTGGTTTGTTGCTTTAACATGCTTTGAAAGTGTTTTGCTTAAAACTGATATTTGATTGCCATGACTGTCTTTTCTATCCCACAAGTACATCAGTTGTTGGGAACCTCTCCCATGGACATCAGTTTTCTCTTTTTAACATTGGGAATCGATAGCTTAGCAGATTAATTGAAGTGATTGAATGCTATTAATTACAAAAAATAGGTCATGGGATTAATTCCTTGACTTGGTTGTCTCTATTGAAATTTTTAACATCCCTACATTGACCCTTGAGTTAATTTATATTTAATTATGGCGATGGAATTTTATTTCCTGTGTTGGCATATATTTTTTGATATTGCAAAAAAAATGAATTGGATGGATTAAAAAACAATGCATACACAATCTAAATGATTGACTAATAAATATTCTCACACAATTTCCTTAGGAACATTGGATCAATGATAAGAGATATGATACCATGGGTGGGAAAATGATGAGGTAATTGTATGAATTGTCTTACCAAATCCTTGCCATGGGATCCAATTTAAATATAATCCTTTAACTAGGTAATTGGAATAATTTCCCTCATAAATATGGAAGTTGGGGTGGAAAATACAATAGTTTTTAAAAATTTAATCAAAGGAATGAGATAAATACATTCCTTGGATCTTTAATTTGACCCATGGATTACCTAGGAGACTGAGGTAAATCCAGAATTGTACAACAACAAATTACATTGATTATGAAAAAATATGGAAGGGGCTAGAGACCCATGAAGAGAAAATGGTGTAAGAAATTCATGGAATAAATGAATTCATTCGTTCATGCATGAAGATAAACACCCATAGAGAGAAGAGACATATGGGTACTTGAGCAGTGAAATTAACAAGTAGAAAGCTTCCAATCCTAACTAGAATTGTGGATGAAGCTTTTTAGATTCCCAAATATGCCTAGAAAAGTTCCAATCATATAGTGCAATGATTTTGATATTTTTAGGCTCCCTAAAAAATATTTTTTTCCTATTAAACACTTGCTAAAGAGCTCTAGACTCTAGCTAGGTAGAGCATGCTACAATTTGACATTTGTTAGTTAAGCATGACAAGAAAGAAATGGGGAAATCACCAAGGGATTGTAGAGAAGTGAATGAATTCCCTTATTTTATTTTCTAACAAAGTTGAGAGGAATATGGATATTTCATATGCCTAGAATTAATTGGGAATGGAGATCCCTCATTTTATCATATGTGTGAAGTGGATTTGCTTTCACCTAGCCTAATTATAAGTGAGCTATCAATTTTCCCTTGTGGTAGAATGGCCTAGATAACGGTTCTGACCAACTATATAAATTTGATATGTAGTTAATCTTATAATTGGGTGGAAAAGGCTCCTTCATATATTAGTTCCCAACTTGAAATTTCAACTAAGTGTTTCCTCTATTAATTTGATTCTTAACCAAATATTATGAAAGTTTGTAGTGTTTAACTTTATATATATATATATATATATATATATATATATATATATATATATATATATATATATGTATATATATATATATATATATAGATATAGATATAGATATAGATATAGATATAGATATAGATATAGATCTATATCTATATCTATATCTATATCTATAGATATAGATATAGATATAGATATAGATCTATATCTATATCTATATCTATATCTATATCTATATCTATATATATATATATATATATAGTTGAGAAGGATACATTTAAGCATGAATGTATATTACTTTGAGTTTACAATATATTTTTGGAAAACAAATTGATATTTGAAGTGGAAAATTTGATTACCTATTTAGGCATCAAGACTTCCATAAATTATAGTGATTGAAAGAGTTAAAATCGAAGAGTTAGGGGTTAAAATGGAGAATTGTTTCTTTGAATTCTAGGTTATGCAAAAGAATTAGAAGGGAGACAACCCTTGAATCTCCTCCCTGGTGATGATTGGTTATGGATGAAAGAGTTAAATGAATGGTTGAAGATGATGGTAATATAGTTCCATAACAACCCCATGCAAAAGACAAGGAAACAAATTCTTGTCAAAAGGCTGATGAAGGGAACATGTAAGCTTCGAAGGAGTATAAACTAGGTCACGTAACATAAAGAATAATGAATTCCATTATGAAGGTATAGATTGGTCATACCATAACAAATGTAATTTGAAGGAATGGGTAAGCATTTCTTTAGTATTACATTGTATATTTAATGTTCTAAATTATGATTAAATGCACATGAGTTACTAATACTTGAGTAGGGTATGGTTAAGCTAGAAAATTTCTAACAAAAATATTTAGAAAAAATATTAGTGGTAGGTGTATGCATGGAATTTTAGTGATGAATAATAGTTAGCTGAATGAGTCATGCATTAATGTAATGGATTTTTAATGGGAGTGTGAGAGTTATTTTTCATAATGTAATGATATCTCCTTCTAAAATTTTCAATTCATATAAAACTAAAATGATTAAATAGTTATAACTATCTAAGAATTTAGTGATCATTTAAGAATTGTTGTGGCTGTCATAATGAAAGGACTATATTTATATTTTGTAACCTTTTTTTGTTGATTGAAAATCCAATATGTAGGTGGAATGGAATTGGATATGGAAATGTGTGCAATACCATGATGAAGGTTGGCTACCACAATATACATGAGACAAACATCTCATGCTTGTGAAATAATTTTTAAGACAAAACATTTCTAATTTAAATCATTATGATGGTATCTCATAGAAACTGAGTGCATGTGATATACGCAGGATGAAATACCTATAGGAAGAATAAATGTAGGTTTTTGAGATGGTAAGCCTTGGAACAAGGCCACTATGGTGATACTCGATCCCTATGAGATGCCTTGTTCACCATGAGTCATGTATGTGAAATGTGTTGTAAATATTATAGTAAGCTAGAGGGACACCTTAGCTATAAGAATCCATAAGTCTCTATAGCCTTCCTATGTTAGAAATAATTAGAAATAAGGATCACTCAATGAGTCATGCATTAATGTAATGGTTTTTTAATGGGAGTGTGAGAGTTATTTTTCATAATGTAATGATATCTCCTTCTAAAATTTTTAATTCATATAAAACTAAAATGATTAAATAATTATAACTGCCTAAGAATTTAGTGATCATTTAAGAATTGTTGTGGTTGTCATAATGAAAGGACTATATTTATATTTTGTAACCTTGTTTTGTTGATTGAAAATCCAATATGTAGGTGGAATGGAATTGGATATGGAAATGTGTGCAATACCATGATGAAGGTTGGCTACCACAATATACATGAGACAAACATCTCATGCTTGTGAAATAATTTTTAAGACAAAACATTTCCAATTTAAATCATTATGATGGTATCTCATAGAAACCGAGTGCACGTGATATACGCAGGATGAAATACCTATAGGAAGAATAAATGCAGGTTTTTGAGATGGTAAACCTTGGAACAAGGCCACTATGGTGATACTCGATCCCTATGAGATGCCTTGATCACCATGAGTCATGTATGTGAAATGTGTTGTAAATATTATAGTAAGCTGGAGGGACACCTTAGCTATAAGAATCCATAAGTCTCTATAACCTTCCTATGTTAGAAAGACTTAGAAATAAGGATCACTCAAGGGATTTATTAGTATAGAAGGCGATGTCTGAGCTTGGAGGGTGAGTGACTACAAGGAAGACATTTGAATAAATCTATTGTGGAATAAATCATGTCACATCCTCATTAGGATCATGAAGGAATTGGATTCTCTTAATAAAACCTAAGCCTTTGGAAGATTTGCACACGAAGGGAAATAAAATAGATAAGTTCTAAATTGAAATTTCATATTTTGAAATGCATGTCAATTATGAGGATACATTGATAACCAAATGGCTATTTTATTTGCATTAAATAACACATGATAAAGAGAATAAGGATATCAATAGACCTAATCCATGTGTTAGGACTAATTGATGATGGATACATAAATGATATAATTACCCATGGCCTCCCTACATGATTAGAATCTAGACTGTAGTGTTATTGCCAACACTGAAGATCACCTATAAGGATAAGACACCTAAGGGACTATATGGAAGAGAAGGGGTGCATGCTTAGTGTTGTGTTTGGTTAATATTAAGGTTTCTAGAGGGTTGATAAAGTGTGAGGGAGGTGGTTGGATGATGTGTCAAGGTGCTTGTTTGAACTTCCAAAATCATCATGGTAGAATGCATTACATACGATGAGGCATTATGAAAATGAATACATGGATCCTTTGTGTGATTAAGGCCATGAGAAATGGCACAATGGTTTATAATTTAAAACTTTTGATTTTATTATGTAATGACAAGTGTTGGTAATGCATATGTGACCATATGATGACTTTCATTCTTTCATTGTGAATGGTAGTTGAAAGTGATGGATTTATGTGTGTGGATAATTTTGAGGCATTATGTTAGATTCTAAATATGCTATAGCTACAAAGAAATTTATGCTTGAATGATGATGATGGTGGTGGTTAGCATCCATTAAGAGCTATACTATCTATAAAATCTATTAAAACATAAGAAGGAAAGATATTAAGTCAAATTATTTAACATTTTATTTGTACGCTCAAAATAATTTAGAGAAGAATTCCTAGATCACCATAGTTTTGTTGACTTCGAAGGTCAAGAAGGTTGGTAGTGTAACAAATATTTTGAAAATTATATCAGATCTAAGCATAAGATGGACATATATAAGAGAAAATGATTTCATCTTCAACCCTCTGAGAATTGAAAAGGTGACAGGTTCTTTCATCACAAGGTGTTTTCAAAATTGACCAATGCCTCGTTTCACTATGAAGCTCATTAGAATTAGTTCTTACCTTAGCAATGTTCATTTTATTCTTAACACTAGTCAACACACACACACACACACACACACACACACATTTGGTTTTTGAGATTCACCTCCTTATAATATCTTAGTTTCCTTTTTCCTTCTAACTCTTTATCACTCCATAATTTCTTCATCAATTTTAAAGTAAAAATATTTTTAATATTCCCCTTTCTCTACAAGATGATCACCTACTTTACCCCCAAGGGTAAGGTGTATTTCATTTAATATTGAAATTGTAGGTTATAAACAACTAGATTTTATTACAGGTGAATTAGTATCGGATATGAAAGACATGTAAAACCATACGGAATACCAACACCTACAAAAACTAGAGGAAAGTGCTGAAAAATGGAACCTCATGATGAGAAATCTAAGCCCCTTGATAAAAAAATATCAAAAATAAAATTTGTATGATGAAAGTTGAAAAGAATTCTATTTTAAATTTTATGATAACATCTCATGATAGCTATATGTACATGATACACGTGGGATAATGAAGTCGTCCAAGAAGGATAGATTATGATTTCTAAATTGGGAAGAGTGGAAAAGAGGATACTATTAGTACACATGAAACTTATGATATGGCATGATCATCGTAATGAGAACTATGAGTTATGTAGCAACGAGGGGATGTCGTGGCTATAAAAATCCATATATCTCCATACTTTTTTATGTGAGGAAGCCTTTGAAAATGATGGATTACTGAAGGGGCTATTTAGCAGAGAGACACATGCCTAAACCTAGAGGGCAAGTGATAATAAGTAAGAGAAGACTTTGCTTCAACTTCATTGTCTCTTCATACTTTGCTTCAACTTTCAAATTTCAATTTGTTTTCCTTGTGTTTCTCCTATTTGTTGTAGATGTGTGGTGGATAAGTTATGTTAACATAGCATCAAATCTCCAAAAGCTTGCTCTTCAAGTACTCAACCAAACATGTAGCTCCTTTGGGCATGAGCATAGTTGAAGTGTATTTGAAAAAAATACATACCAAGAAGTGAAATATTTTAAAAAAATTCAAATTAATTTTTGAATTCACTAAAAATCAACAATTTTTTATTTTTATAATTATTAATTTATAATGCATGACCCTCATACAGGTTGGAGTCCTATACTGCAATCTTTGATTATTGGTGAGGCAACTTCAAAAAACACTACCTAACATGTTCACTAATAGAAAGGAAAAGATAGAGGACAAACAACACTAAAAATAGATGACACTACCTAACATGTTCACCAATAAAAAGGAGAAGGTGGAGGACAAGCAAGAAGAAGAAGAAATGACACTACCTAAAATGTTCACCAATAGAAGATGCAGCCTACCTCCTCCTACTTCTGCTAGAGGACATTAGAGTCAAATGTTAGCCCTAGGGCCTTCTTCGTCTTGAGAAAAATATATTACTTTTTCTAATAAAAAATAAAAAATGATGAAAAATAATTAATTAGTAATTTATATATCTAATTTCATTGTATATAATTCATGATGTTCCATACACCATGTGTATATCCTCATGTGTTCAATATTTACTAATAGATACGGGTTTTTGCAACCTTACTTAAAAAATCAATGATTAACTTTAGTGGTTATATATTTAGGCCGATAGGCCCTCTCTTTTGAAAGAGAACCAGTTTTTTATCGTCAACATTTTTAACGTTTTGTTGACACGTGTTCCCTGACAGGTTTAATATATGGCTAACAGCTATCGCCTAACCACTGTTCCGATCTGTTGGCAAAAACGGGCGCCTCCAGTTTTGTCCCCGCAGACTCCATGTGGATTTTCCCTCCCTCCCTTTCTTTCTTATATCATTGCGAATATACTCTCTCTATATATCTCTGCAACTTGTACTCGAATCCCAATTTCCAGCTATTTATATAAATATAAAGGCCCGATTTCTATCATAATCCCAGGCTGTGCAAGTTGTTAAACAGTTGCAGGCAATCAGATCTGGCAGAAAAGGTTTTTTCTTCTTTAAATAAGGCAGAGAGATTTTAACAGGCAGAGGAAATGGCCGCAAGAAACAAAGGTGGCGACGCTGTTGAATTTGAGCAAGAAAAGCCTTTTCAATCGACGGAGAGACACGGCCACGATGCGGCCGAGGCTGGGATTCGACTCTTGGTCTCTCAGACCGAGCGGCCGCAGTCTCTCAGCCGATTGCAGAAACGGGCGTCGGCTAAAATGCAATTAAAAAGGCAGTACCCGGATTCGATGATGGGGTTATATTGCAGGAGCCCAATTCCTTTCTTAACTCCGCTCGTGCTGTCGACATTGGGAACAGGAGATGTTGACAGGCTGCTGTTTAGAATACAAAACCTAAAAGAAGAAGAAAGGGTCGTTAATGCTGTGATTCCGACGAATGGTTGGCAGCACCCGGCGGCGCCATTTCCCGACGAGAGGATGTGCTCGCTTTCCCATTGTTTTTCCGAATTGTGTATTCAAGACCATTATTCATGTTCACGATTCTTCATTTGTCTATGGATGGTGTGTTATTGCTGTTATGATGGAGGGTTTTGCATGCTACGGAGGGAAACTCGATTCGTGTTTGTATGTCTTTTTTCATTCCTTATTTCCATTATGATTGGTCGGATGTTCATATCAGCAGTGAAATATTTCCGATATTAGGTCAAGGGGATAATTCTATAGACAACTTCTGGAGTGAATTGATATAATTTCCTGTAGCTCTCTCTTCACGCGCGTCGCTTCTTTATTGAGATAATGGATTTTATGGATTGTTTTTACTGTCTGCAGATTTCTTTTAATATAGGACACCATAGTATGTTCTTTGGCTCAATTGTATTGATTCACAAGACTCAAATTGATATTCACCTTTGTGGGCTTTAACAATTATATTAAATAACCCAGGGTTTCTATAATTTCTATAAGCTATGAGATTTGTCTTTACATTGTACAATTTTTAATAGTCATTTGACTATTTTATCAATTGACAAATATTTAGTTCACTTTCCTTTATGTATGTGCTTTATGTATGTGTGGAACTTCAATCTTTGAATTCAATCGATGTATTAGCTTTATAAACTCGTCTTTATCCTTGATCCTTTGTGTTTGTATAATAATCACATTGAAATTCAATCATTTTGTATTCAGCTCTGCCTCTTCTTTGAAACCCTTTTCAATCAGACTTTTCCATTATTGCTCAGGATATTTCTGTTCTAATGCCATGCCCTTTTCTAAATAATGCTTGCAAACATGATTAGAAACAGAGTCAATGGACTCACGTAAAAGATTATTCTTTTATTACAACGAGGTCAAAACGAGGTAAATTGATACAATGTGGTTGATTCCCTTTTATATGATTGGCGAGGTAGTTCTGTTACTGTTACATTTGTAACTATTTTTTATCTAATTTTCACAGATTGTAAATTTCTGTGATCCATAATTGTTTAATCAATTTTTTTGGAAAAATTACAATATTATTTAGGGTGCTGACATGTTTCAAACTACCTAATGTAGTTCATCATCAAGACTTTGCTACACTAAATAATTTGAAACGTATCGACACTCCAAATGATATTGTGATTTTTCCAGAAAAAATGATTAATATATAATTATCATTTTAATTACTTTATTACATCAGATATGCCTTATACTCTGATACTAATGATTCAAAAATTTCCAAATGCTTGACTCCTAACTCAGAGTGCGGTATCAGTCATACCTCTTCTGTGTGAATCATAAAGTTTCTTGAACATTGTCTTGGACTATAAACTACTCTAGCCTTTTGTCTGTTAGATTGGAGTCTGCTACAGTCAAGACTGTGCATAGTTTCATGTTTGCAGAGCTTTCAGCATTTGTTCCTTCTAGAGATTGGATTATAATACACTGCATTTTGTCTGTTAGATTGGAGTCTGCTACAACCAAGACTGTGCATTGTTTCATGTTTGCAGAGCTTTCAGCACTTGTTCCTTCTAGAGACTGGATTATAATACACTGCAGTGAAGAAAACTGTGGAATGGAAATTTTGCTATTTATGATACTCTATTGATCAGAACTCCTCTCTCAAGTTTCTCTGTTGTCTTTGTTTGACCTCCCGATTTCATCTCGGTGTCCGAGGGCTTCTCCAGTTCAGATCTTTCTCTGAATCATTTCTGGATATTAAGGGATCTGTCGAGAAATTGCAGGCTCGGGGATTGAAAATAGTCCTTAACCTCCAGTTCTGTTTAGGGGTTTGGGAATTAAAATAGTCCTCAAACACTGTCAAAAGAAACTTCCCCTGATGTATATGCTGCTACACATTGCATTATGTCAAGATTCACTTAAGCTAAAATTTGAAATACATCTCTCTGATAATTCACCTAGGTCACCTCCGGGTTCGAATTCACCAACAATAAAATTTAGGAAAACAACAGATAATGCAAAATAAGTATGATAAAATTCACTATTATTTTTTTACTGCTTCAATCTGGCAAAACGTTTGTTTGTCACTTCTGTGTAAGAGACTATGCAAATTGATGAGCCCTGGCATAATCTCAACTATGGCATATAATGATTTGTGGTTGAATGTGGAATATGACAGAAAAGAAAGTCAGTAAGGCATGCTATTTTAGTTCTGTTATTAGGGCAGTAAGGGAGGCAAGGACTGGGGTTTCCTTGAAAAACTCAGAAAAATTGGTAACTTGAAAAACTTGGAATTATCAGGAGAAGTAAGAGATATTTGCAACATTACTTTGACTCATGAATTGTGTTAGACAGTAAATAATTTACTTCATTCTTGGAAGTTGTTGCAACTATCAAAAGCGCTTATACAATGCCAAAAGTTTGGAATGTAGATGACAAAGGTATATGAATAAAGGGCTTGCTTTTCATTCGAACGGTTATTTTATTAGCTGAAAGTGGCCACTTTTTGGAGAAATTCTGTTTCATTGGATGCTTATTTTGTATTGAACTCCTCTCTCAAGTTTCTTGTCTTACAGAATAGTAGTGAGGGCGACGTTTTTGGATGGACAATCTACCCATCACTGCAGAAACGCAGATCTAAATATAGATTTGTAGGACCATGGGCATTAAAATAAAAATGACGACTGACAATTACCCCATACCACATTTACAATAACACTGGGATAGATCCCACGCAGATCTGCAAATCAAGCAAATGGTCATGATTGGAGCAACCCGAAATCAGGTAGTAATCAGGAAGTTGATGGTGTACCTTGTTTTATTGCATTGGAAATAGGTCTATATCAAATAGTTATCATTATTTTTTGGGTTATGGGATAATAAATGAGGTTGGATAGTAAATTTTTCTGTCACAGAAATAACAGCACAGTGGGTAAGTTACATAACTGTTACATGCATGAGCTAAAATTCAAGGAATACTGAGTGGAATACTGGATAGTTGCAACAGAAGATAATAATCAAGTGAATTAATCTCTTTGCCCCCACAATTTTTCCTATTCCCTCTGTTTTTGTCAGTTTCTTATCAAATCTTGATTAGGGCAAGGTTGTCCATTAGTTCTTAACATTAAAAATTCTCTCTCACCTCATTTGTCTCTATTTATTTATTTCTTAATCGATCTAGTCAAATCTGTTTATTTATTTTTTTGTTATGTTGTAATTCTTCTTTCACGTACTCTGTTTTCTGCTAAGTAACAAGATTCTTGGATATTGACCAAAGAATTACTTCAGAATTACTTAAATTTGGGTTGAGGCTTACTGTTTGCATTTCATACGAAAGCCACAAAGTTTCCTACACGATGCCTTTCTCACAATGGCCATGAAACAGTATGTTATAAGTGACTACATTTGGAGTTAAATTCATTTGTAACATTTTGCAGAAAAGCTGATCTCCATGATTGATTTTTCCTTCCTTGAAAAACCCATTCATCAGATAGTTGAAAGTAACCTCGGTAAACATTAGCCCCCTTTCACATATTTTACATAACAGATTATAAGATTGATCACTTTTAGCATTCTTGCATAGACTATAAATTATGATATTGATTCCTCGCTATTACAGTTACTATTGCGGTTTGAATTGGAATGAATTGGAATTGGATGTAGGTTGCCTGGTTCGGAGGAATGTTATTATTTTCTTATTAAGGTTCAATTTTCACAAGTCATATGCTGAGCTTATAATGAGTGTATTCTTCTAATAGCTTTTAATCTATCGCTTACAATCTTGTTATGTTATGGAAGAATCTGTTTATATTTTCCCTATTACTTCTCAAACCCAACAAAAACATGTATATTCTTACTGTAGAGTATAAAGATATTTCTGAGTACAATGATATAACTCTGGAGTAAAGATATTTCTGAAGATAACAATAGCAGTACAATGAGCTAAGTCTGGAGCAACTTAGCTTACTTTGCTTCATTGGATCCATATTTCATCATTGATTTTCAAACCATCCAAATGTTCAGTTGAACTATTTATCTGTAAAAACTTTGAAAGAAGAGAGGTAACCAAGATTTTCTTTCAACTTATAAGCTAAATCTATTAGCATAATGCCAATGCTCACCTGCACATTAAATGGAGTTTGCAGACTCTCCCGTTGCTCGGCTGATGGGTGGGCTTGGGAGATGAAGTTATAATGGAAGATAAACAATTTACAGTTTGTGAATGGCTGCACATCTTTTACCTGTTACAGATTTCCTGTATCTTACTGGTATGGAGCAAAGTCAACACTTTGCTAATTTTCTCTATTGGATGTCCAAATTTACATTCTACATAAGCTAGGGTTAAATGGTCTATCTACCTACAAGTTAAATTCAATTTATTTCACTTGGCAGAGGAATCAAACTACCCAAGAAGAAAGAAGATATGATAGCCCTCTCTTAGAAGTTGGTGGTAGTACTTACTACAGTACTGAACCTTTCAAAAAGTAAGCTGGTCATATCTCTCAGCATGGTACTGTGGTGTCACCCTCTCTGCAGTTTTATTCACACTTCAACTATTACTTCAATCTTTGTCAATATTTTTATCACAACCTACAATAACTGGTTGGAGCTATCACAACCCTATTTTGTTTCATCTGTTGTTAATATTTTTCTCTTCCTTTGATTCTTTCTGATAACAGATATATTACAAAGATTTTAGATTTTATTTGAATTTCTGGCAGACATTATATCATTTCCAGCGCAAGATCCAATCCAGATACACAATGCAATTAAATTTTTCTACCTAACCTAATGTTCAATAAAAAGCTTCATGGTGGTGTTTAGTCAATCAATTTATAATTAGATCTTGCTGTTGTTGATTTTGTAGAATCTGCTGACAGTGGCCTCCATTCTCCAACTGGCCTTTCAGAGTATTGGGGTGGTTTATGGGGACATAGGAACTCCTCCCCTTTATGTGTTTGCTAGCACTTTCATAAATGGAATCCATCATCCACATGATACTCTTGGTGCTCTGTCTCTCAGAATATTCTCGCTCACTCTTTTTCCACTGCTCAAATACATTTTCATTGTACTTTGGGCCAATGATAACAGTGATGGTAAAATATGAACCAAAATATGTTATGTAATATGAACCAAAATATGTTTTTCAACGTAAATTTTATCTTTGTATTCTGGATATAAGCTTATTGTGAGGATTAATGAGATCACAGGTCGGACTTTTTCACCTTATTCCTTAATAGGGAACTTTCATCATATAAGTTTGCAGTGCCCAATAGACAGCTCAAAAGAGCTTCGAAAAAACAAAAACAAAAAAAATTAGAAAAAGGAAATGCAGCTATAACAATTTTGCTCAAACTGACCCTTCTTGGTACCTCCATGGTTATTTCGAAAATGGACTAAATCTCAAAAAACAACTTCCTTTAACTAATTATTAAGAAAAAATATGAGAAAATATCCAAGCTCAAGGTGAAACTAGCTAAAGCCGTCCATATCTTATAAACAATTTCTGTGGTTTTTTTTTCCTATATTTGGGAAAAGGAAACGATTAGTAAATTTGGGAAAAACTAATTCAGAGGGAACTTCGGCAGAAAATTTATGTAGATTAATTACCGGCTATAACAGCCAGTGGAGGTAATATTAACTTAAATGTAAACTAGAGGCAATATCAGCAATGATCAGTAATCCCTTTATGTGATACGTTAATCCCTGGACTATAAGTTAATCCCCGGAATCAGAGAAATATGGCACCAGTAAAAATTTAGGAAACCTACGTTTTCATAGATTCATTTAAAATCATAGATTCATGTAAACGAAAGAAAAAGTTTCAGCTTCCTGTATCATTTAGAAGAAGATTCCCACATAATTCAGATAGTCCTTGCGTTTTCTGATGTCATAATGATAAATTCTCACATCTAATTTTATTGCAGGGATTAGCCACACTGACATTGGTGAGTGTCTTAAAGCTCCCAGCTATTGTATTTTACCTGGGTCTTTATGTAATGGCTTTGGGAAGTTTGAAGCTTCATGCGATGCATTGTAGCTTTTGGAGCAGATCAATTCAATGACACCAATCCAAAAGAAAGGATGATGAAGAGTTCATTCTTCAATTGGTTTTTCTTTGTCAGTAATTTTGGAACTCTGCTTTCTAGCACTGGTGTGGTGTGGGTAGAAGACAACGTCAGCTAGGCGTTGGGCTTTGGGATTTCAACTCTAGTCATGGGATTTGCAGGTGTTTAGATAAGGCTGCAAAAATAAGCGATAGTGAGAGAAAGAATGATGAGTTGTGTTTGAATGGTTGGAGGATTTGTACAGTAACCCAAGTGGAAGAAGTGAAAATATTGCTTCGAATGGTGCCTATATGGGCAACAGCTATAATATATGCATCAGCATATGCCCAGGCACACACCATGTTCGTGGAACAGGGCAAGACAATGAATACTAACATCGGTGGCCTTTTCAATATACCTGCAGCTTCACTGTACATGTTCAACAGTGTAACCTGCATGCTCTGGGTTGTACTATATGTTTTAAGCATCGCACAAGCAATGAGAAAATGGAAGAGAAACGAGAAGGGATTGTCGGAGTTGCAACGAATGGGTATAGGTAAGTTATTTGCCATGTTTTCTATGGTGTGTGCTGCAATTCTTGAAATCAAACGGTTGCAAGTTGTGAGAAGTCACAACCTGGTTCATGATACAGAGACACCAGTTCCTCTAAGCATTTTGTGGCAGATACCACGGTATGTATTGTTAGGCATTGCAGAGACATTTGTATTGGCAGGGCAGCTAGAATTCTTCTATGAAGAGGCACCTGATGCCATGCGTACCCTGTGCAGTGCTTTGTCCCATCTTAGTACCGCATTCGGTAACTATTTTAGTTCTGTACTAGTCATTGTTGTAATGCTTATCACCACCAGAGGAGGAAGTGTGGGATGGATGCCCAATAACTTGAATGAAGGTCACCTGGACTACTATTTTTGGCTCTGGGCTGCATTGAGTTTGCTCAATTTAGCTCTATATGTTGCTGCAGCTCGTAAATACAGAAGTAAATATGTGGCCCATGAGATGAGGCATGTTTGAATTTGAATACCATTCTTATAGTCAATGTATAGTAACCTCTGTTTTGCCAAGTTACTTACAGCAGTAAGAAATGTTGACTAGTTATAAATAATCAGCCCCATGGCTCCAAGGGTATTGTCAAAAAGGTTCTCGGATAGTTTGTGAAAAACTATTAATGAACGAGCCTCATTGTCAAAGTGATCCTTCAGGGAGGACCATCCAGATACTCCTATCGGCCTCTCCTTGCACCTCCTGGGGCAACTGCTAGTATACATTTGAATGCATAAATTTACGTTCGGATTAAAGTTTCTCAAAAATAACATTCGCTGCATAAATGGTAATTGCAAAAGTTAGAAAGAGACGTAGTGCCACGAGAAGTTGAGATTTATTAATACGATCAGGTGAAACTTTGATATAAACCAAATAAATACAATGGAATCATGGTTTGTGCATAAGTTTCTGAAACTGCATACTTCTATCATAGCAGACTCTTTATTCAATCAGATCTCTATAATATCACATAAAAATCTACAAGGTTCTTCCAAAGTAAGAAGTGTTCTGAGCAAAAGACAATAATGGTATTTCAGGTGTAGCAGAAGTGGAACCGAAGGGAAATGGAGGGTTGTCCACGTCTTCTTCATCTCCCTCTAACATTTGAACAACCCTACTCATACATGGACGATCCTTGGATTCGTATTGAATGCACCAGAGCCCAACTTTAGTCATCAGCCTCGTGGCCACTGCCTCCGTATTTGTTTCAATTTCTCCGACTCTTCCTCCGGGCAATCTTATCTGCAACTCCTCATTCTCATTCTCAAGCATATTGAAAGCCCACTCAGGAAAGTACAGCCGACTTGAGCGGCTCACCTGCGAATTCATATTCTTTCTGCCCCCAACAATCTCTAGCAACAGCATACCGAAACTATAAACATCGGATTTATCAGTAACAGGCCCCATATTACTGTAACACACCTCTGGAGAAACATATCCCGGCGTTCCTCTCCCCGCAGTCATTGATATATGGTCGTCTTCCTTTCCACAAAGCATTGCCAGACCAAAATCAGCGACTTTTGGTGTGAAGTCCTCATTCAGCAAGATATTGTGAGGCTTGATGTCGAAGTGTATTATGCGCTTCTCGCAATCCTGATGTAAATATGAAATTCCCCTAGCCGAACCCAATGCAATGGAATGCAATTGTTCCCACCTTAACACTTGCCTCTCCTCTTCTCTGGAAAATATAAACTTATCGAGAGATCCATTGACCATGTACTCATATACCAGTGCGCTTATAGGGCTTTCAAAACAATACCCCAACAGCTTAACCAAATTGACATGACGGACCCGTCCAATGGTGGCCACTTCATTCATGAATTGGGCCTCGCTGTGTCTATGCCTATCAAGAATCTTAACAGCAACGGGAGCTCCGTTGGAATTCAGCTTTCCTTTATAGACCACACCATAGCCTCCTTCTCCCAACTTTTCTGCAAAGTTGTTTGTGATCTTCTTGAGGTGGGAGAATGAATATCTCATTGGCATTTCATAAGCATATTCCTTGAGGAATTTCTCCACTTTTGCAGCGTAGCTACCAGGAGAAGGATGTTTCTTCTTCATATAAAACGTTAAGAACAGTACTAGTGCTACTGCTGTGAACGTTACTCCTCCGACTGTGCAACCTGCGGTGGAATGAAGAGATTGATGTATCAATGTGATCTTGGCCCAACCCAAAAGAGAATAATAGAAACCAATTCAGCTTGGGGTAAAGCGGAGAAAGAAACCATAATTTACCTATCATTATGATGCCTGACTTGTTGCCCTGACCTGTAACGTAACCATAAATACTAAAAATAAGAGGAAGGATCCACATACACCTATAATACTATTAGATGAATAAGAGGAAGCATCAACATACACCTATAATAATATTATATGAGAAAATAAGAGGAAGGATCCACATACACTTATAATAATATTAGATGAATAAGAAAAAGAATCCTCATACACCTATAATAATATTAGATGAATAAGAGGAAGGATCCACATATATTAGATGATATGACATGCAGTGAGTAATTAATTATTTTCTTATAGACAATTAGTGTCTAGAGCAGCTTACATAGTCTTTCTCTTGATTAGACCGATTAGACCACAAGAACTACATAGTCTTTCTCTTGATTAGACCGATTAGACCACAAGAACTATGAGGAGCACATCTCCCTACCTAGCAATCTCCGTACCTAACAATTGGAACACATCTTTGGAACTAAAAATCTTGAGGTGAGTAAACCTCATGAGAAGTGATAATGAATTCTATTACATATTTTTCTGATTGGTCCAAGAAGACAGGGACAAAAATAAAGATGTGTGTAATCAAGAACATTAAGGGGACTTTACCTGGTGGTTATTTTGAACGAGAGGTGATAATGAAGTCTATTACAGATTTTTCTGAGATTGGTCCAAGAAGACTGTGACAAAAATAAGGATGTAAGACAGTGACAAAAATAAGGATGTGTGTAATCAAGAACATTAAGGATACTTTACCTAGTGGTTATTTTGACCGGACTAGTCAATAGCCAAGATGGTCTGTCATGTATTTCAGTAGGGGCGATATTATCACATATAGTGGCAGCAGGGAGGACTGGGGACTAATAGTAGAGCAGAGATTATTATACTTGGAAAGTTTTCACATTTGTAAAATAGTTAGGATTGGAAAATATTGTGTTTCATGATGCAAAATTAATTATATTTTTTTTCTGCCGTCATATCTTGTCTAACTGGATGATACCCATCAAAATGACTCCTCCTTTCTGCATATTTCATACTCACAAATCTACAGAGAGGAGAACCAGATTGCTGACCTATTGTCAAAGAAGGGAATCCACTCAAAAAAACAAACAAGTACCATTTTGTGCCATTTGTACAGAGCAGGCTTATGAATGCTGGGTGTATTAACACCAACTAGAAATTTACCATAAGGCAAAGTAAATAGTCTGCTGAAAATACAGAAAAAAAAAAACTGATAAAGGAAGTATTATCTAGTTTTGTGGTTATAATGATAAAATCAATTTAGACAAGATATGGAATATTTGATTAAGAAGTTTTTGTATGGGAAATTGTGATAAATTTTATATAAAAATATGGGCTGTCACGGACAGTATAAAAAAGGGACAATGTACGGAAAACATCACAAAATATATTTTTTTGTTTATAAAGAAAAGTTTGTTTTTTTCGTGTTGAAAAAAAGGAGTATGTACTGTTGCACATTGAGTTTTAACTTTTTCTTGTGTTTTGCCACATCGATTAGTGGATCTTAATTCTGGTCATTGTAGTGGAGTTTAATATTTGCTAGAGTTTTGGTCTAATCAACAAGTGATATCAGAGCTACAGGTGTCGAGTTCGTAATTCATTTAATTTAAGAGGAAATTATTAAACATTAAATTCAACACTCCCTGTGTTTGACAACAAAGACTAACCACCTCTCATACATCCTAACTCTATGTAGTAAAAACTAATACTATAAACAATCGTGATTCCAACATGCACCCACCACCAATAACCTGATTACCTGGGCTCTCAGAGTAAATTCATTTCATCCTAACTGAAATGAATTTTTATGGATATTTTCTGTTTTGTAATAGAAAAAGACAGAGAGCTGTTTTGTAGTGTAATGTTTTTTTTTACACAGCAGCGTTGAAAAAACAGAGCAGAGTTTTTATGCACAATAGTGCATTTGTAAAAGACAGAGAGCTGTAATTTTTATAATTACACAGAACAACAGAGTTTTTTTTAAAAACAGAGTATGCACAGTAGTGTATTGTTGTTGAGTTAGAGAGACAGAGTATTTCTCTGTGTGAGACAGAGAGTGATAGTTTACTCTGTGTTTGCAGCAGATAAACCAATTTGTAATCCCTCTGAGTTTGAGGAAGTATTGTAACAGCAAAGTTTTTTTTAATAGAATTTTTTTTTGTGAAACTCTGTCAAAATTCTGAATATTTCTCTGTGTTGGGCAAGGCAGTTTTATTTGTTTTGGGAATTCTGAAATTTCCAACATGGTATCAAAGCCAATCCAGGCTATTTGAAGGTCAAATAAGCTGAAGGAAACGAATTCTTTGGTGCAGCAGCTTCTCCAGCAGTGTGAAGACTCAGCCATAAAGGATTTAAGGTATTTCTCTATTAAATTTGTTGTGTTACTGTTGCAGAACAGTGAGCTTTTTAATACACAGTCAAGTGTTTTTAAATCATAGTTAGAAGTGCAGAATGGCTAGTTCTAGCACAGGTATGAGTTTGGGAAGTGTCCATCTCCCACAATTCAATGGAAAGAATTATGACTACTGGTCAATAACTATGAAAGCTTTATTTGTCTCACAAGAGTTATGGGAATTAGTTGAGGATGGCTTTGAAGAGCCAGCAGATGAAGCAGAGTTTTTAAAGTTAAATCAAGCTGGAAGAGAACAGTTGAAGAACAATAAGAAGAGAGATGCCAAGGCTCTTTTCTTTTTGTATCAAGCAGTGCATGAGAGTGTGTTTCCAAGGATAGCAGCAGCTAAGAAATCCAGTGAAGCATGGGAAACTCTCAAGACAGCTTATCAGGGTATGGAGAGAGTGAAGACAGCAAAACTTCAGTTGCTGAGGAGAGACTTTGAGACTCTCTGTATGAAAGAGTCAGATAACATTGACTCATTCTTCACTCATGTGATTGAAATGGTCACACAAATCAGATCTCATGGAGAGACTCTTGAAGACAAGAGGATTGTGGAAAAACTCTTGAGAAGTTTACCCTCAAGATTCGATGTGATTGTCACCACCATAGAAGAGACAAGGGATCTCACAAAGTTTTCAGTTGATGAACTACATGCATCACTGATTACTCATGAACAGAGATTGGGTAGGAGTGAAAACTCATCTCTTGAGCAAGCCTTTAAGGCCCAGATGTCTTTCGGAAGAGGAAGAGGGCAAGGCAGAGGAAACAAGAGAGGAGGAGGCAGAAGCCAGAACAGAGGTGGAAGAAATAGTCCAGCAAATGCTCAAGGAAGGGGCAGCAATCCAAATCAGCATCAAGGCCAAGGCAGCACCCAACAGAATGGTCAGCAGAATGCACAAGGACAAAGGTATGATAAGTCCAATGTCCAATGTTATAATTGTAAGAAATACGGTCATTATGCTAATGAATGTAGAAAGAAGAAGCAGAATGATATGAGAAGTGAAACTAGTGCAAATTTCACAAAAGAAAACAACAGTCAAAGTAATTTGTTTTTAGTTTGTAATATGGCTGAAGAAAAGAATGAGGATATATGGTTTCTAGACTCCGGTTGTAGTAACCATATAACAGGAAACTTAGCAATGTTTTCTATGTTAGATGAAAGTGTGCAGTCACAAGTCACACTAGGAACTGATAGCAAAGTTTCTGTTATGGGAAAAGGAGATGTAAATGTTTTAACAAGATTAGGTGCAAGGAAAACCATAGCAGATGTTTATTATGTTCCAGGAATGAAGTGTAACCTCTTAAGTGTTGGACAGCTTGTCCATAAGGGGTATAATGTTTTCTTCGATAATGATGTTTGTACCATCATGGATAAACCACCCAGCAAACAGTGTATTGCTGAAGTGAAGATGACAAGGAACAGGATGTTCCCTCTCAGAATGAGAGCAGATCTGATGAATGGTGAAGAGAAAGCAACAGTAGTACAAGAGACATTCCAAAGCGAACCAAAAGATGATAATTGGTTATGGCACTTGAGATTTGGTCATCTCAACTTTGGAGGTCTTAATCTGTTGAACAGAAAAGGGATGGTAAGTGGTTTACCATTGATAGAGAAACCGAACAGCCTTTGTGAAGGTTGTATTCTTGGGAAACAACACAGAGAAAGTTTTCCTTCCGGGAAAAGCATAAGGGCAAAAGCACCCTTAGAGATCGTCCACTCGGATGTATGTGGACCGATGCAAACTCCATCACTTGCTAGCAGCCACTATATCTTAACATTTATAGATGACTTTACAAGAAAAACTTGGGTTTACTTTTTGAAAAAGAAAAGTGAAGTGTTTGAAAAATTCCGCAATTTCAAAGCACTTGTTGAGAATCAGAGTGGGCTGCGTATCAAGGTCTTAAGGACTGATAGAGGAGGTGAGTATATATCTAAAGATTTTCTACGGTTTTGTAGAGAAAATGGTATTCATAAACAGTTTACCACTAGATATACACCGCAGCAAAATGGAGTGGCCGAAAGGAAGAACCGAACCATAATGGACATGGCGAGGAGTATGCTTAAGGCAAAGCATTTGCCGAATGATTATTGGGCTGAAGCTGTACATTGTGCAGCATATATTTTGAACAGGTGCCCTACAAAAGCAGTTATGAACAAAGTGCCAGAAGAGGCATGGAGTGGCGCAAAGCAAAGTGTCACACATATGAAGGTTTTCGGATGTATGGCTTATGCACACATTCCGGATCAGCTAAGGAAGAAGTTGGACAGCAAGGGGGAGAAATGTATTTTCATTGGATACAGTGAGGAATCCAAGGCATACAAGTTATATAACCCATCCAGCAAGAAGTTTCTTGTGAGCAGGGATGTTCAGTTCATTGAAGAGGAAGCTTGGGATGGAAGCATAGAGAAAACAGTGAATGTTAAACACTGTTTATCTCATGATGAGAATGATGATGAGTTGGCCGAAATACATCCCCAAACAGCAGCATCAACACCGCAAAGTACACCCTTGAGGAGAAATGAAAGTGCTTCTCCAAGCACACCACAAGGAGGAAATTCAAGTGCTTCTTCAAGTACTTGTACACCTAATGAAAGAGGTAAGAAATTCAGAAGTTTGAAAGAAATTTATGAACAAGATATAGCTAATGAATGTATCAATTCTTTGTTTGCTTTATATTGTCATGTTGATGATCCTGTTCATTTCGAAGAAGCTATCAAGGATAGGAAATGGATAGAAGCTATGGATGAGGAAATAAATGCCATAGAGAGGAACAAAACTTGGGATTTGGTAGAACTCCCAAAAGGTAAAGATGTCATTGGTGTTAAATGGGTCTACAAGACCAAGAGTAATGCCGAAGGCAAGATAGAGAGACACAAGGCAAGGCTTGTTGTCAAAGGCTATAAGCAGAAGCATGGCATTGATTATGAGGAAACTTTCGCACCGGTTGCCAGAATGGAAACCGTGAGAGCAGTGTTGTCCATAGCAGCACAAAACAAATGGAAAGTTTACCAAATGGACGTGAAGTCGGCATTCCTGAATGGAGTGTTAATGGAAGAGGTTTACATTGATCAACCTCTCGGCTATGAGAAGAAAGGACAAGAGCACAAAGTATGCAAGTTGAAGAAGGCTCTTTATGGGCTGAAGCAAGCGCCAAGAGCGTGGTACAGTAGGATAGATTCATATCTACTGGAAAATGGTTTTGAGAAGTGTGAGGGAGAACCCACCCTCTACATCAAGGAACAAGATGGTAAAATCTTGATTGTAGTCTTGTATGTTGATGATGTTATTTTTACAGGTAATGATGATTGCCTTATTGAACATTTTAAAACAGTCATGAAGGATGAATTTGAAATGACTGATATGGGTTTGCTGAGATACTTCTTGGGAATAGAAGTAGAACAAGATAAAAATGGGATTTTTATCTCACAGGCAAAGTATGTTAATGAGGTACTTGAAAGATTTAACATGCAGGAATGCAAAGCAGCAATCACTCCCACAGTGATGGGATTAAAACTCAACAGAGAGGACAGCAGCAAGGATTTTGATCCTAGTTTGTACAAGAGCATAGTTGGCAGCCTTATGTACTTGACTGCAACTAGGCCGGACATAATGCATGCTGTTAGTTTGATTTCCAGGTTCATGGAAAAGCCAAAGGATGCACATTGGCAAGCAGCAAAAAGAATTTTGAGGTATGTTAAAGGTACAAAACAGTTTGGTATTTTTATACTACTTCAAAAAATTCAGATTTAGTTGGATACACGGATAGTGATTGGGCTGGAAGTATAGATGATCGGAAGAGCACTTCCGGTTATGTTTTTCATATGGGTTCAGGAGCCATTTCATGGGCTTCTAAGAAACAACCCGTTGTAGCGTTGTCTACAGCAGAAGCAGAATATGTGGCAGCTACAGCAGCAGCGTGTCAAGCAGTTTGGATGAGAAAGATGTTGAGAAGCTTATGTCAAGAACAGGTAAAAGGGACAGTGATTTTTTGTGACAATAGCTCAGCTATTGCATTGTCTAAAAATTCTGTTTTTCATAAAAGAACTAAGCACATTGACACCAAGTTTCATTTCATATGGGAATTGGTAAGCAATGGCGAGATTGTTTTGCAGCATTGCAGAACGGAGGATCAATTTGCAGATATCCTCACAAAGCCACTACAGCAGAAAAGCTTTGAACATTTCAGAAGATGCATGGGTATGCAAGAAAACCCAGCAGTTGAAATTAAGGGGGAGTGTTGGAATTAATTTTCCAACTGCTGTATAAACCAAACAGCGCAGAAAACAGGGCAGCAAGTGAAGTCCGAGGGGGTCAGGCTATGCAGCCGGCTGGAGCAGCATACCCCATCGGAACCGGGCCCACATCACTTGTTTGAATAACTGTCCGCGGGGGTCATTGAAAAGGTTGGAGCTGGAGTTGTGGATGCCTCCGGAATTGCTTACGTCAAGAGCAAAGGGGCCCACATAAATCATACGGCCATATGATATATATAAGACTCGCGGGTTTAATATTATAACGTATTTGTTAATACAATAGTTGGTTTATTGTTTAACGTTATTTGTTTTGTTTTTATTATATATGTGACATACATATTAAAAAGGCCCGTGATGTAATATATGAAATGTAGGAAGCCTGTAACGTATATGGCTGTTGTATTATTTGTAATAACTACGTACTTTATAAAAGGCAATAAATAAATGTTTAAATGAAAAAAAATTAATGAAACCATAAATGAATTCAAGCGGTGAATTTTTGTGGTTGAATGTCAATGAATGGCATTAAACAGGGCTGAGATATTTTTATGGATATTTTCTGTTTTGTAATAGAAAAAGACAGAGAGCTGTTTTGTAGTGTAATGGTTTTTTTTTACACAGCAGCGTTGAAAAAACAGAGCAGAGTTTTTATGCACAATAGTGCATTTGTAAAAGACAGAGAGCTGTAATTTTTATAATTACACAGAACAACAGAGTTTTTTTTTTAAAACAGAGTATGCACAGTAGTGTATTGTTGTTGAGTTAGAGAGACAGAGTATTTCTCTGTGTGAGACAGAGAGTGATAGTTTACTCTCAGGTTTGCAGCAAAGATAAACCAATTTGTAATCCCTCTGAGTTTGAGGAAGTATTGTAACAGCAAGTTTTTTTTTAATAGAATTTTTTTTGTGAAACTCTGTCAAAATTCTGAATATTTCTCTGTGTTGGGCAAGGCAGTTTTATTTGTTTTTGGAATTCTGAAAATTCCAACACTATAAACAATCATGATTCCAACATGCACCCACCACCAATAACCTGATTACCTGGGCTCTCAGAGTAAATTCATTTCATCCTAACTGAACTAATAGTAGTTCTGTTGAAAGTTAAAATAGAGCATACCGTGGCCGGGGCATTTGTGTGTACGGGGTCCGTCCTTGCAGTAGCAGAGGAAAGGCGAAGTTGAGTCCGAAATGTTGTAACCACATATCCCTCCACTTGCTGCACATGAATTGCAGGCTTTATCTCTCTTTGTATCTCTGGAAATGTAGCGCGCTATTCCGATCTCAGCAACGACTTGTTTCATAGAACATCCCCTGACGGAATACCCTGAGTTGAAGAAATCGCAATAGACGGTGGCATTACATTTCCAAAGCTGCCCTTCTGTGTAGTTGAGTGCATCCTGAAAAGGTATAGAGCACTTGTACACGTTCAGAGTCCGATTCTCTGTACCTAAAATGTCGAAGATGGCGTCTCCATATTGTGAAAACGGTATCTGTCTCTGAGATTATTATTGGGATGATCAAAATAATTGCAGCTCTTGTCTCTGACAACTAAGTAGTTAGGAGAATATGCCCTTGGTATTGTGTAATTCTGGGCATGAATCTCGATAACTGGACTTGAGTTCTGCACACAGTTGATCTGAACGCCAGGGTGACCGCATCCGCGCTTTCCTACACCAAAAGGATACGTTAGACTCATGCTCCCACAATTACTAGTATTTTGGCAATACTCATATTTCGCGTCCAAGCATAGTGAGCAGCGGTTTAGAGAGGCACAGCAGGCCGTAAGGAAAAGAAAGAAGGCGTGCCGAGGCGGGGAAGAAAGAAGGCGAGAAACATATAATTCCATGATGAGAGTCAGAGTTAGGCTTCGATCCTGGAAAAATAATGATGATCACAGTCACAGAATGAGGTAAAACTGGAGGAGTAATTTTCAGGAATGATCTCTGGGGAACAAAAATTATAGATGCGAAATGGAGGCGAAAAGCATATATATATATATATATAAGAAATGGAGGCGAAATTTTTCTTTATTATTATTATCGTCTTTCGGCCATACCTTTTTTTTTAATAAATGGATTCCGGACCAGCAAAGTGCACTCAAACAGTTTCATGTTTTATTTTGGTTTCTTGATTCAATGGATATGATAATTTTGATTTTTTCATAAGATTATGTGTTTTGAATATATTAATAAAATTTATAAAATGTGCTGAAATGCTCGAATTATGAAAACTTGATGAATAACTCCCATCCCAAATTAAGAAAAAAACATAAGAAAGTTATAATTAACACCCTACATTGCACTCTTAATATTTTCACACATTAATCTTTCATCTATCTGCTTATTAATGGATGTTAACTGACTTAATAGAATAATTGGGATTGTAGTTTTTTTGGAAATTTGGTAATTTTTTTTTTTTAAATTCAAATAGTTGGAACATTTGAATTATATTTTTATAATAAAAATAAATTCAACATCATCAAAAACTCTTACAACACTCAATATACCTATAACCCAAATTTTTAAAATTCTTTAACAAAATTTCTAAATTATTATGTAAATTTTTTAAACTATGATCTTATTTATTTATTAATCGAGTGAACAGTAAGTTATTGGTCCAATCTTCGACTCATTTAACACATCAACTCTCGAAGGCCTCTCATTTGTTAATCGACTGAACAGTTCGTCCAATCTATAATTTATTAATGATGTGAACAGTCATCCGTCAAATCGTCCACTCCGACAGAACTTGTCTATAATTTATTAATCAAGTAAATGGTCATCCGTCAGTCGACGCAGATTCCACTGAATTTTTTTGCACCCATTGATGAGTCTGACAAGGATTTAGTATTTTTGGGAAAACTTGTCTTAATTCAGTTCTGAAACGGTAGTGCGTATATCCATGACTGAGAGTTGAACAGGATTAAGTATTACAAAAATGTTTCTGGGATTAAGTATTACACCGGATACACATTGACAGCAGCCCCCCAAACCCACTCACATGCGGCGATGGCCAAAATTCCCAGGGAAACACAGATCGCAAAATTCCAAGGGAAACACAGATCAGCAAAATTCTGGGGGAAAGACAGATCAGCACAGCTAGTCTGCCCTGATTTCAGAGATCAGCATTGTTCTCTGGCCTCTCTGGCATGGATTTGCGCATGATTAAATTATGAAAGCAATACTGGTTAGCTTTACTGAGAAATTACATTAAGAAAGATTCAGTTTTCAAGTGGCTCTATATTCTCATTACAATTCAAACAATATATAGCTTACATTCATATAGAAAAGTTAGAACCAATACTCAACAAATAAAAACAAACTCTTAATCTAAAAGTATGGTGAACCAACTCTGTCTAATTAAAATTTTAAGTTTCTCCATTATCTTCAACACAAACTAGATTAAATATTACAAACATATTTCTTACATTAAATATTACAAAAATATTTATGATATTTCAATTAAATTTATTTATAATTTATTAATTAAGTCTATCAGTCTATTCAGATTCCACTGATTTTAGGAGGATTGCTTTTTTTATAAAACTTATTATAATTGAGTGTTCAACTTAGCAGTGCTGAAAGCCATGATTAAGCACTACCTAAATACTTAATAATTAAATGAATATTAAATCTATATTAATCCATTACTAACTTATTACTTTTTAAATGATTTAAACTTAATTTTAGATACTCACAAAATACGAATTAATAATTAAATTTCATACCAACTAAATATCTATATGTTCATATTCTAGTCATTAAATTTATATGTTTTAGAAGGTTAAATAAAAATATATTTCTAAAATTTACTAAATCTATAATTTATATTAATCAATTACTAACTTATTATTTATATTAATCCATTACTAACTTATTATTATTTGTAAATTCATTTAAACTTAATTTTATATACTCACAAAATATGAATTAATAATTAAATTTCATACTAACTAAATATTATGTTCATAATCTAGTCTTCTTAAATTGTTTCATGAGATTAAATAAAACATGTATTTCTAAAGTTTAGTTTCAGAAATTTTACTTTCAAGGTTAACTTCAAACGAATAATGGACTCTATTAATATATCAGTATTATTATTTATGAGACACATTCCTAAAAAAATTTAAAATAGAATTTATATTTTCTAATATTTTTTGAGAACATTAATTATAAACTTGTAATTCTTGAGATATAATTTTAATTTGAAGACTTGTCAAACGATATTTTCAAAATTTCTTTATTCTTCACAATATCTAACCACAATTGTTTTTTGTCCTCACACAATTTCTTTCTGATTTACAACTTCTAAAACATAATCAACCTTTTAATTTTCCTCAAAACATAAATATCTTTCACTAATAATACAATTACTAAAGAATCCAAACCAAAAATGTCAAATACCTCCATTTTTATAACCTTGGATAGTAAGAGCATCTCATGAGGTGGTTCACATTGCTTTCTTCTTGAGGTTTAGGGACACCGATATTTTCATCATGATGTAAGTCTTTTCCTTATGATGTAAGTCAATAACTTGCTTTCTCATACCAATGTGTCCTTAAACAATTGAAAAAGAAGACGCAATTTTTTATTGACATAGATAATCAATTTCAACATTACTACTATATCAATCATTATCTAAACACATTCTTTTTTATCTAATTTTGTTTTTAAAATTTCATAGTGCACCAAGTTTCTAGTAAACATTCAACTAGATAAATCTGTTTACAAAAGGAGTTAAACTTTTAATGGATTCAAAGAAGATATACTTGCAATAGGCAAGCCCTTGAACCATCTTCTCATTTTCTTGCATCTTTTTCAAAAGAAAACATAAACAATTTCATTAGTACATCTTCAATAGAAACATTAAGTTGAACCATGCATATTATTATTAGGTGAAAATCTTTCAAACTTTAAACAAGATTATTTTATTTTTCATCCTTGAATTTAAGAATTCCCTCCTCCCATTCTTATTTATTAGGCATAGGGTTAGGGAAACCATGTATGTGTGAGAAATAAAATGGAGTAAACCTAACAACAATAAGGGTGAAAATTGAATTCACTACGATAACGATATTCACTTACTAGTATGGAGTCATCGGCTCGAAAATTTTAATAGAAAAACATTATTAAAATTTTATATGAATAGTTATTTGACATTATGCACCACTAATCCTTATTTATTTACCAACTAAAAGAAATATTTCCCTTCAATACCCAATATGGTCACCAAATTAGATGTCATATCCTAGAGAGTGTTATATGGAAGAGAATAGTGCGAAGGTACCTTATGGAAGATAATATCCTCCCCACTTTAGGCCTCTAAGCTAGCTCTTGGGCCAAGGGGGATAACCCCAAAACTTCCAAAATAATAACTTCCCTAAACAAGCTAAGAACAAATCCCTTACACAACCTAGAATGCTAAATTTTAAAGTTTGTAGTTGATAAATGTTTGAGTAATAGTGCTAGCTAGAGATACTTGTCAACTTGAACTATATCTTGAGACGAAAAATAATTTTAATGGGAACCTTTATCTCAACACATAGGCATACAAATATAAATGAATGGTAGGAAGGAGGGTCCTAGATATTGAAGGGAATATCATAGGTATTCCTTGGTATTAAGGAGAGATTTTGAAAAGGGTTATTCCAGGTGGTAGTCTTTGACCCTCTTAACCAAGAATCAAGCATATCAGAATCATTTCAATAGATTTCAATGTAAGAAACAATTGAAATGCCTATTTAAACCTAATAACTACAACTACTAGAAACCCTTCAAAAATCTTGATTTTTGATAAAATACAATTTTTACTACAAACATGTGGCAGTATATGCTAGGCCTATCAAAAATATTTGAAGGGAAAAAATCTAATAACCTGGAAAATTTTACCAAAAAAATGCATAATATAACAAGTATCCATGAAAAGTAGTGAGAGAAAATTTGCAAAATATTATCATGAATGAAACAAAAGTTATATTGAAACCGTTTTTGTAACTAATTTACTAAAATAGACTTTAAGATAAAATAATTTAATCCTTTTAATTGTTTCTTAACCCATAAATCATAAATCTATAACTTCTATTAAATTTTTAATGTAAAAATAAATTTTTAATTTCCAATGTAATTATGTATAATAAAACATCCTTTGACCATTTCTATAATTCAAAGAACCATAATGCTTCTTCTGTTACTCGAACTAATAAAATTATAGGGATGGTTGATCTCTACAAATCTTGTTAACTTTATTAGGTAGATATCATAGATCGCAAACAAAATTTTCAGATCTTGCTATTTCATCTTTTGATGTCACACCATCCATTTTACCACCTTCATCAAATGAAACCTTCCAATCTAGCTTGTTGAGCATATAAGTTCCATTGTAAGAAAGACTAGGTCATGAAAATGTCCAAGGAAGTTCTCCCAACCTATATACCGAATATATATATGGTAAGGCTCCTTGAAACTGTGCAAGACATACTACACATAGCTTTATCGTCTTCACTATTCCTAAGGTAGGCTCAGTGGCCATCTCAATAATGTGCCAATGACATGCCCAACAAAATCTACTATATTGTAATCTAATATTCATAAAAAATTTCTTGATAATGGCTTTCAAATTTAATCACATTTCAATTTGTTGGTCAACATTTTGAACCAACTAAAGAACTTCCTAGCATGCCACTATTCAAAGATCCCATAAGAGGAGATTTTAATGCCTCCTTATCTGTAGTTGGAATTTTACATATGTTTCCTTTGTTATACACATAGCTACCATCCATTTATTTAAAGTACTAATATTTGGTGACATCAATGTGAATGATGGCGCAAATGAATGCTTTGTATGTCATCATAAAGCATGGAGTTTATTAGTAGCATCCACGTCATAGTAGTGAATCACCATTTTTCAACATTTCAAAACCAAGTCTATTTCCTCATATCATATTGTTTGTTTACTTGATGAAATATATATTGCATCATTTCCACAAGAGCATTCATGATTCAGACTTATGCAGGAACATAATAAAATACATAAATAATAAATAAACACAGAGATGAAGCAAGAATAAACTTCATTTCATTCATATCAAATAACTGAAATATGCTTATAGACATCATGGAAATAAACTATCTCAGGCGATGGTAGATTATCTATGAGAAGAGATGTGGCAACTATATGCCTCGAAATTGCATTACAATGAGGCTCAAGGGCCCTTTTATTATTGAACAACATGGGAAAACCCTAAAAAACCAAAACTCTAACCCCAAGAGATGAAACAACAAGAGTTTGTGGGCCCCGTTGGGGTTAATTGGGCAGCCAACTTCTTGGGGTCATAACTTGGTCATTTTATCTCCCTTTGGCGCGTACAAAATATCATCGGAAATATATCTCTGAGTACTATAGGATTTTCTATAGGCCCACAGGCCTACTACGAACTTAAAAAAAAATCTATTTAGGGGTCAAAATTGCTCCAAAATTTCAAGGCCCAAAATAATGATAAAAATAGTAAATGATGCTATAAACAGGAAACATATGAAACTTAATGGAGTTCTAGATGGAATAGGTGGGTGGCCACCAATAACCACCTGGATGATTCCAACATCATTCCTCCCCCCTTAGGAAGAAATGGTCCCCATTGCATGTAGAGCCTCCATGAGGTGAGGAATTTTCTGTTGAACCTGGTCCCTAGTGAACCACTTTCCCTGGTGAAGGAGTTGGCCTACTTTGACAACTCGATATAGCTAGATCCTTTGCTGGTGGGTGTTATTGATCTGAGTGTCCATGATCCGATCAGTTGTGGCTTGTTCCGTGTAGTCTAGGTTTAACTTCATTGGTGTGAGTTGTTTTGCAATGTCGGATGTGTCCAATAATGGTGGAAAGTAGGGCTGAAGGAGGTCCACATTGAACACTGAGTGGAAACCAAAATCCAAAAGTATCCCACTTATGACAAAGAGATGTATTCCATTTCCAAGGCCTATCAACAATGGAAGAATTACATTTTGTGGAAGGAAATGGTCATCCACACAGACCACCGAACGTTGTAGTTCATACAGACATAACGGAAGTTGCAAAATGATCACCATTAGAAATGGTCTACATAACTGCAAGAGTTCCATTTGAACATTAAGTGCAATAAGGGGAGAACCAATAATGTTTTACACTGCTCCAGCCAACCACCAGTCATGGTGCTGACCACTCTGCTTGACTCTTTTGGGCACAAGACTTCAGAGTGGACAGATTTGTACAAAATTGATCCAGAATTCGACAACATATACCAAACACTATTGGAAGGAAAGAAAATTCCCAATTTTCACCTCGAGGATACACTGTTATGTAGCCTAGGAAATTTTGTGTTCTTTTAAGTGAGTGTTCTAAGATGATCTGGGAGGCGTAATACAGTTTGGTTGTTGGACACTTCGGAGTAGAGAAAATAGTGGCAATACCACAAAAGTATTTTTATTGGCCATAACTTCGACAGGATGTTGGGAAGTACATAAAATCCTGCACTACTTGCGCCATTTCCAAACTGACAATCAAGAAGCGAGGCCCATATCCTCCTCTGCATACTCCTAGTTGACCTTGGGAATCCATAGCCATGGATTACATGTCGAGCATCCCTTCGACTAAGAATAGAAATGAATATGTTCTATAATATGGCCATTCTCATGGGCTGCAAGAAGAGTATCATATTATAAGCCACTCCTAATCTCTTCTTTGAATGAGTGTGGGTACACTTTGGGATCCTATAGTCCATTATCTCATATCAGGATAAGAGGTTCGTAAGTACATTTTGGTCAAGTCCTTGGTCAATGCTTGATACCAAGCTCACTAAGTTCATGACTTTCCACCCACAAACTAATGTCCAAACAGAGTTCGTCAACATGATGAATGTACACATTTTACACATGTACAACCTTAAATATCCTAGCACATGGAATAAAATCCACCCCTATGTCCAACAAAGCTACAAAAAAGCTCTCCAAAGGTCAAATGGCCATAGCCCCTTTCAGGTGGGGTTGGGAATCTAGCCGCTATGTCCCATTGATGTGACCATACCATTTGGAGCTACTCAAGAAGCTTCAACCCATGTCCAGTCTTAAGCCGCCAGGGACAACAACTTCATTGAGCAAATATAGCACATCCACCAGCAGGTCCATGACATATTGGACATATCTAATGCTAAATACAAGCAGTGACATGATCATCATCGGGTACCACACAAGTTCTAGGTGGGAGACAAAGTTTGGCTACATTGTAGATGGAGCACCTAACTCAGCACCACTGTGAGCATCGACCGCTCTGATTTGGAAATACACCATCACAAAGGTTGTAGGGGACAAATATTTCTAGCTCAACGTTCCATGGTTCCTTTTCCTACACCTAGTGTTTAATGTGGACCGCCTTCAACCATACTTTCCACCATTATTGGACACATCTGACATTAAAGAAAAAATAACACAAACATAGATAAACCCCAACTACATGGAACATGAAAAAACTGATCGAATCATGGACACAAAGATCAAGAACATTGGCAAGTAGAAGATACAAGTGTATCAGTTGTGAAATCTGGGTAAATTCTGCACAAAGGAAAGTGGCTCACTAGGGGCCAAGTTCAGCAGACGTTTCCCCATCTCATGGAGGCACTCAATGCAATGGGGAAAATTTATTCCTAAGGGGGGAGGAGTGATTTGGGTGGTTATTGGTGGTCGCCCACCTATTCCACTTGGATCCCCACCATTGTATCTTTCATTTTTTCAATTTCCTTAATTGTAGCACAATTTACTATTCTTGGCAGTTTTTTGGGTCCTAAACTTCTAGATCCATTTTGAGGTCCTCAGATAAATATTTCTAATGAGGTATTGTGTGCGTTAGATAAAGATCATATGCCAAATTTAGGACCCCAAGAAGTTGATGTATCAATTTACCCCAAGAGGGCCCACATTTTTGGCGATTCACCTCCTAGGATTAGGTTTTTGGATGCTTAGGGTTTCCCATTGTTTCTAAATAATAAATAGGCCTTTTAGCCTCATTTTAAGAGGTTTCATAGGCATGTATCCACCACATATCTTCTCAGAGATAAGCTACTATCGCTCAAGCTATTTTTTTTCCATTATGTTTGTAAGCGTATTTTAGTTCTTTGATATTAATGAAATGAAGTGTTATTTCTGCTACATATCTATATTTATGGTTATATTTTTATTCTATCACATTATTGTATAATTTTGGATCAAGTAACTCCATGAATGAATTTATTTTTTTCAATAAGATAGAACATGGATATATACATGGAGAGGGAGACTATTGGGTTTCATCTCCCAATGTCTCTTCATCTTAGAACTCCCTTAATTTTTCTATTTACAATATTTACGTGGATTTACCTAATCCCAAAGATTAGGTGTCAACATTCCCCTCCTTAATCTGAAGGGATATTGGTGAGTCAAAGAATGATTTTCAAACTTTTCCTTTCCAAGTACATTGGTGAAGATGTCTGCAATTTTCTCATTCGTGGAACAATGTTGTAGGTGGATTTTTTTGGCCTCAAAATGATGTTGAATCAGATGGTATTTTTTATTGATGTTCTTGGTTCAATCATGGAACTTTGGTTTAACTTTATTTCATAAGTGTTTTCAATCAAAGAGGAGTTTAATGCACTTGTTTCTCCTGAAAATATTCCATAATTTTCCCGAGCCACACAATTTCCTTCGTTTCTTCAGTTGTTACCACATATTCTGCCTTAGTTGTGGAATATGATTGAACTGACTATTTGTGTGACCTCCAGGAGAGAGCTCCTGATCTAAGACTCATAACATAACCTGAAATGGATACTACAATTCCTTTATCTCCATAGAAATATGAATCAGAGTATCCATTCAAGATGATGTCACCCACCTGTGTATACCTGAGTCCAAAGTCTTGAGTTCCCTTCAAGTAGTTTAGATATCTTTTTGTAGCATACCAATGACCCTCACAGGGCCTTTGCATAAACATGAAGAGGATTCCAACAACAAATGAAATGTCTAGTATAGTAGTAGTCAGGTAGTTGAGACTTCCTATGAGTTTTCTATACTTTGTTGCATCCTCAAATTATTTTCCTTCAATGGATGTGAGCTTTAAATTATGTTCCATTAGAGTAGTCAAAGGATTTCACTTGACCATGCAAAACCTATTCAATAGATCTCCAATATACTTATTCTCAGAGAGGAATATAAACTTCAGATCTTAGGTTAATTCAATACCAAGAAAGTAGTGAACATAGAGAAAATCTGTCACTTCAAAAACTTTCCTCAATTCATTATTTATGGATGCAATGTAGTTCTCATTGTTCCCTATCATCAATATATCATCTACATACCTACAAGATACATAATTATTTTTCCAAATTTCATGACAAACATAGGTTCATCATCAAGATCATAATATTTGAAATTGAGTTTCAGAATATGCTCAGTAAATTTCTTGTACCAGGCTCATGGTTCTTGCTTGATCCCATACAATAATTTGACAAGTTTTCACACTTTGTGTTCCTGACCCTTCACAATAAATCCTTCTGGTTGTGACATAAAAACATTATCTTTCATATCTCCATTCAAGAAAGTAGTTCTTACACCCATCCGATGGAATTTACAATCGTTCTGAGCTTCCAAGGAAAATAGTGTTCATATTGTATCCCATTTTGTTGTGGGGGCAAAGGTCTCCTCATAATCGACCCCTTCCTTTCGTGCAAAACATTTTTCCACAATCCTGGCTTTGTGATTGTAAAGTGAGCCATCTACTTTATATTTGTTCTTGAAGGCCCACTTGTAGCCTATTTTTTGGTTCCCAATGGAGGATCAACCAGCTTCCAGGTACCATTATTTATCAAAGCATCATATTATTTATGCATTGCTTCTTTCCATTCATAATGAAAATTAGGTTGTTTGAAGGAAGTTGGTTCAAAATCTGTATACAAATTTATTTCACAATCGCAAGAAACATCCATATAAACAGGTCAATCATGAATTTGTACATCATCTCCATTATGTCTGGTTGAGCTTCTAGTTCCTATATTTCCAACCTCTTCAAGACGAACACTTTCAAGCGTCTTTGTCAACCATTTTTTAGGACCTTTTTGAGATGGCCCGGGATGCTCATTTGACTGAGATGGGGCTGAAATAAAATATAGGCTCCCAATTTTGTCAATCACATCACTCAAAGTGTCATCAATGATTGGAGCTTCATGCAGGGGAGAGAGTGCTTCTGAAGAAGATTTCACAGATTCATCCAATATAGGGATCCCCTCTTCAATATTTGTAATCTCATTATCAATATCTCAAAAATATTTTTCATGTCCAAATATATCTAATTGGTAAAGTTGTTATTCAACAACATTGTCAGTCTTAGAATATTGAAGAAATATCATGTGTCTAGATATTATAAAATTATTATTAACTTCATCATAGAGACAATATTCTTTGGAGGTATTTGAGTACCCAAAGAAGACACATTTTTCACTCCTTGCACTAAGTTTGTTACTCTATTCAATGGGTATCAAGGCATAAGAGGTGGAACCAAAAAACATGAGATGCCTCACCGAAGGAATGTGGGCATACCACATGTCATAGGGAGTATTGTTTTTGATAACGTGAGATGGACACTTATTCTTTATATACATAGCAAATAGAACTCCATTAGACCAAAAAATAAATTTAATATTATTGAAAAATGTAATGGTATGTTCCATATTTAATATTTTCTTATTCATTAGTTTAGCTACTCTGTTTGTTGGGGATTATAAGGCACGATTGTTTGATGTTTTATCCCATGTTGTCGAAGATAGTTTTCAAATTCATTTGAAGTGTATTATTTTCCATTATTAGTACGAATAAATCCAATATGAGATTGTGCATCATTTTCAATCCACACATGAAAGTTATTAAATGCTTCAAATGCTTCAGATTTGTTCTTTAATAAATAAACGAAACACATTTTGGTGTAGTAATCAATAAATGTCATCATATATTTGTTACCATCTGCAAAAGGAACAATAATCAGGCCACATAAATTATAATGAATGAGTTAAAGTTTTATATGTGATCTGGAATGAGAATCATGAAAATATTGTTTGTTTTGCTTTCCTAAGATACAAGCATCACATTGCTTAAATTTCCTTGGAACTGTAGGCAAACTAGTGACACCATTTTTCTTTAAAAAATGAAGGCTGTCATAGTTCAAGTGTCCAAATCTAGCATGCCATAAAAGACTTGATGTAAATGTACCTTCATCATAGTGAGAAATGTATGAAAAGTTATGTGCATGATAAAAGGTTCCTTTCAACTTCAAAATTATTTCTTATTCTATCCCAGTCATGACAAGTGAGTGATATGGTATTTTTCTCACCTCAACCTTGTCGTCAAATGTGTGAATGGAGTGTCCTTGCTGGCGGATGTGGACCAAGGGCAACAACTTTCTCCTAAACTCCAGAAGGTATATAACATCCTGCACATGATCTGGATTTATGCAGGAATGCAACAGAATAAACATATAACCATAAATACAAAGATACAGTGGAAATACACTTCATTTCATTAATATCAAAGAGCTGAAATTTGCTTACAAACATAATGGAAATAAACTAGCTAGGGCACTGGTAGCTGTCTCTGAGAAGAGATGTGGCAGATATAGGCCTCTGAAGTGAGTTACAATGAGGTTCAAGGGCCTATTTATTATTTAGAAACAATGTAAAACCCTAAGCATCCAAAACCATAACCCTAGGAGATGAAGAACCAAAACTATGGGCCCCGTTTGGGTAAATTGGTGTTTCAATTTCCCGGGGACGTAACTTTCGCATACGATCTCTGTTTGACGTGAACCATACCTCGTTAGAAAGATATATCCGAGGACTAAAAATTTTGAGTGAGATACATAGGTCCATGAACCTATGTTGCTCTCGTTTTTCCCAAAAAACATCGTTTAGGGCCTCAAAATGGCTCCGGAAGTTCAGGACCCAAAAAACTGCTAAAAATAGTAAGTTGTGCCGAAACTGAAAAACTAAAAGAGACAATGGTGGGGCCCTAAGTGGAATAGGTAGGTGACTACCAATATCCACCTGGATCATTACTCCCCCCTTAGGAAGCAATGGTCCCCATTGCGTTAAGTTCCTCCATGAGATGAGGAAATTTTTGTTGAACTTGGTCCCTGGTGAACCACTTTCCTTGGTGTAGGAGTTGGCCAACTTTGAAAACCTGATACAACTGGATCTTCTATTGGCGAGTGTTCTTGATTTGCATGTCCATGATACAATCTTTGGTGGCCTGTTCCATGCAGTCTAGGTTTAAATCTGTTGGTGTGAGTTGTTCTGCAATGTCAGAGGTGTCCAGTAGAGGTGGGAAGTAAGGACGAAGGTGGTCCACATTGAATACTAGGTGCAGACCAAGGAACGGTGGAATACTGAGCTCGAAGGCATTGTTACCTACAACCTTGGAGATGGTGTACGACCAGTATCGGAGCGGGCGAAGCTTGCGGTGGGGTCGAGTGAGGCGCTCCTTCTGCAAATGTAGCCATACTTTGTCGCCCACCTGGAAGTTGTGTGGCACCCGATGTTGATCATGGCGTTTCTTGTACTTAGCATTGGATCTGTCCAATATGTCATGAAACTATCGGCGGATGTGTTGAATGTGCTCGATGAGGCTATTTTCTTTGTCAACTTCAGACTGGACATGAGCCGAATCGACCTGAGTTGCCATAAATGGCATGGCTATGTCAATGGGACATAGTGGCTGGAATCCCAAGCCCACTTGAAAGGGGCTATGGTCGATTGAACTATGGAGAGCCCAGTTATAACTATGTTGTACATAGGGGAGGCTCTCGTCCCATGTGTGTGGATGCTTTGAATTGTACATGCACATAATGTGTACAATAATTCTGTTGACGACCTCTGTCTGGCCATCTGTTTGGGGATGGAAAGCTGTGGACTTGGTGAGCTTGGTGTCCAGCATTGACCAGAGGCTGGACCAAAATGTGCTGAGGAACCTGCTATCCCGATCTGATATGATAGACTGTGGGATCCCAAAGTGCACCCACACTCGTTCAAAGAAGAGTTTAGTAGTGGCTTCTGCTGTGATATTATTCTTGCAGACCACCATGATGGCCGTCTTCGAGAATCTGTCGACGACCATGAAAACAAAGTAATTTCCATGCTTAGTAGAAGGCAGGCTCGACATGTGGTCCATGGAGATGGATTCCTAAGGTCGACTAGGGGTAGGTAGTGGAGTATATAGGCCTTGCTTCTTGATGGTCGGTTTGGCAATGGCACAAGTAGTGTAGGATCCGATGTGCTTCCCGACATCCTTTTGAAGGTTCGGCCAATAGAAATACTTCTATAGTACTACTACTGTTTTCTCAACCCTGAAATGCCCAGCGACTCAACTGTAGTGTGCTTCCCATGTCATCTTGGCACGCTCACTTGAAGGAACAAAAAGGTGTCCCAGGTGACATAAAAGTGCATCTTGGAGGTGAAAATTTGGAACTTGTGTACCCCCCAAGAGTGCCTTGTAAGTGTGGCCGAATTATGGTTCTCTCTCATAGAGAAGTGGCCAATCAGAAGTCTCATGCCCACAAGAGTTGAGAACGGTGGTGAGCGCCACGATCGGTGGTCGGCTGAGGCAGTACGCAACATTATTGGTGCTACCCTTCTTGTACTTGATGTTCAAATGAAACTGTTGCAAATATGTGGAACACTTTTGATGGTGATCATTCTGCAACTTCCCTTGTGTCTGTATGAACTGCAAGGGCTGGTGGTCTGTGTGGATGATTGTTTCCTTCCTCGAAATGTAATGCTTCCATTGTTGACAAGCTTGCACAATGGAATACATTTCTTTGTCATAAGTGGGATACTTGCGAATTGTGTTAGACAATGTCTCACTGTGATATGCCACTGGATGTCCCTATTGAGTAAGAACTGCCCCAATAGCATAGTCAGAGGCATTTGTCTCGATCTAAAATGGCTGTTGCAAGTCTGGTAATGTGAGCACTGGGGTAGAACATAGGCGATTTTTCAATTATGTGAACGCCTTCTGTTGAGGTTTCGACCAAAAGAATTTTTCTCTCGCTCCTCCCTTGGTGACTTGACTCAATGGTCAAGTGATATGAGAGAATCCCAACGCAAACCTACGGTAGAAATTAGCAAGACCCAGAAGGTTGCGAAGCTCTGTTATAGTGGTTGGGGCTGGCCAATCCCGAATGAATTGGATCTTGGTTGGATCCACATGCACCCCCCTTTCATCAATAATGTATCCCAGATATTGAACCTGGGTCATGCCAAAAATGCGCTTCTCCAAATTGGCACATAGCTTGTGTTGCCGCAGTGTTTGGAGGACTTGTCAGATGTGGTGGAGGTGCTCTTCCCAAGTCTAGCTGAAGATCATAATGCCATCCACGCACACCACTACAAATGAGTTGGTGAATGGCTGCAAGATGTCATCCATCAGCCTCCTGAAGGTTTTAGGAGCATTCAACCCGAAAGGCATGACCAGCCATTCAAAAAGGCCTTCCTTGGCTTTGAAGGTAGTCTTCCACACATCGGAGGGTTCAATTGGTACCTGGTGATACCCAGACTTCAAGTTGATCTTGCTGAAATATTTTTCACCTTTGAGTTAGTCCAGAAGGTCATCAATCCATGGGATTGGGTACCTTTTCCAGACAGTGATCTTGTTCAATGCCTGATAGTCAATACAAAGTCTCCATGTCCCATCCTTCTTCTGTACCAACATGATTGGGCTCCCACAGGGTGATGAACTTGGTCGGATGTGACCTTTCTGCAGCAGCTCTTCAATCTGCCTCTTTATTTCATCATTCTCCAGAAGAGAGTGCCGATAGATCGGTCCATTGGGTAGTGGCGCACTTGGGGTCAGATCATTCAGGTGCTTGACCTGACAGTGCAGAGGAACCCCTGTGAGTGAGGTGAAGATGTCCCCATACTCCTCCACAACCTTATCCATTTGTTGTTTTTGTGAAGAGGAGCCCTATCTGGAGGTCATGGCCACAGTCTTCTTCTTTCCCTGGGGGAAGATCATCATGAAAACGAATTTCCTGGTTTGCGAAATGAGCTTACTGCATTTTTTTGCAGTAACCAAAGAGATAGTGGTAGGAGGTGGTACCTCTGGTATCCTGTACAAATTATTTTGTTAGGTCACTATATCACTAGTATAGTCCCTTATTATTGTTAGTGTAACCCCCTTATTGTTATTATTGTACCCTTGTAACCCCCATTTTGTTATTATTGTGCCCTTAAATTATTATTGTTAGGTCGGGTAGGATTACATTGTGGCCCACTAGGATTACATTATGGGTCCATGGACTCCTATATATAGAAGGAGGTTTTGTAAATTGTATCATCCAAGAATTGTTCATTTATGTAATGTATTGGAGGTTTCCCCCTCGAAGTGGCTTATTTCTAAGGCATTGATATCTCTTTTCTTCTATTTTTGAAGCTGGTTACATAACATTTGGTATCAGAGCTTTGGATTCTAGGGTTTCGCTGCTCCAAACAGGTCGTCGTGGCATTTTCGCTATAAATTTTTTTCTACGAAGTTTCAGAAGCTGAAATCTTTAGGGTGTGAAGCTGAAATCCTGAGGAAGACTGTCTAAAAATTTTAGAGCTTGGTTCGCAACATTTTTGGAGATATGATCTGTGGAAGTTAGGTCTTTTTTCAGGCTCCTAAACAGGTCATCGTGGAATTTGCACTATAAATTTTTTTCTACTAAGGTTCAGAATTTGAAATTTTTAGGGTGCAAAGCTGAAATCCTGAGGAAACACGTCAAAACATTTCAGAGCTTGGTTCACAATATTTTTGGATATATGATCTGTGGAAGGTAGTTCTTTTTCAAGCTCCCGAATTTCATCTCAAAGAGGTAACCGTGGGAAAATATTCATAACTCTCTCTCTGAGCATCGGATTGGAGTGCCATAAAAAGTTATCAAAAGCACACGGAATTTAGTTTCTTGGCTATCAATTTCAGATCCAAAGGATGAAATAGTGACACGTGGAAAGTCGTACAAGTTCGCTCTACTCAACCAGTCCAAAATTGCGTCATTGTGGGAGATTGGACATAACTTTGTATTGAAGAATCAAAATTAGATTAGACCTATGGCATTTGAAAAGAAGATTCAGAGGGCTACTACAGGGCTGAATTTCAGATATTGAAGATTTTCAATTACAGAGATAATTCAATTTCAATATAGAGCTCCTCAAAGCAAGTAAAAGGTGTGTATTTTTTTTTCCGAATTGCAAAAGTCTTGTTTGAAGAATCAAGTTGAATTGATTCCAAGGGCATATTGTAGAATAGATATCAATATTGAATTCTAAAATGGCACCTACAAAGAATTCAACACCCATTAATCCTTTATAAGGCTCTACTATGACTCATGAAGATGAAGAATGGCAACATGACATATCAAAATTAGAAGAGCAAGTGCAACAAATTTCGCTCTCGCAAAGAACAACAAAAAATGAAATGGAAGTTTTGAAGAAAGGCATGGAAACTAATATGGATGGTTTGAAGAAAGGCGTGGAAGCTAAGATGAATGGTTTGGAAGCTAAGATGGATGGCATGGAAGTGGGCATGGAAGCTAAGATGGATGACATGGAAGCTAAGATTGATGAAAAAATGAAAGACAACATGGAAAACATGAAGAGGGATCTAAAAGTAGACATCGAAGGTTTGGAAAAGTTGATACAAGAAATGTTTCCTAATGGTGAAAAGATAATAGAGGAAACTCATGATGAGAACAAAATAAATGTTAATCGTGATTTCATAAACTCTACAGTTGGAGGGAAGAACCACCATATTCCAAAAATGGATATGAGAAAGTTTGATGGAAAGGATCCTGTAACATGGATACTACGGATGGAGCAATATTTTGATCTCCATAATGTGAAAAACACACAAAAGGTACGCATTGCAACTTTACATTTAGAACAAAATACATTTGTATGGTATCGATGGCTTTGCTCCCGTAAAAAAATTGTCACTTGGTCAATTTTTACGGAGGAAATGATAGCACATTATGAGGATACAAGGAGCAACACCTTCTTTATCCAATTGATAAATCTCAAACAAAAGGGTTTAGTGGGGCAGCACATTGAGGACTTCCAAAAATTGAATATAAGGGTAACTGATATTCCAGAGGAACACAGGATTGATCTATTCATAGACACTTTAAAGGATAACATCCAACATGAAGTTCGCGTTTTGGAACCTGATTCATTGGATAAGGCATTCAGGTTGGCAAGAAAATTTGAATGTAAAATTATGGCTACAAGGAAGCCTACCACTCAATTCTATAAAGAAGGAAGTGTTGCTACGCCTAGATTTCCACAACCTACAAGGTTGACACCACAACAATTGGAAGAAAAAAGAGAAAAATGGCTTTGCTATAGTTGTGATAGCAAATACACTAAAGGTCATAAGTGTGCTGAGAAGAAATTATTTCACATATATTGTGAAGAAGAAGAAGAAAATGAACAAGAAGAGGATATACACCAGGAACCAGCCCTAGAAGAGGAAGAAATGAATCCGACCATATCGTGTAATGCACTAGAAGGAATTACCACTCCTCAAACTCTCAAGATAGAAGGAAATATCAAGAAGAAAATGGTAATAGTGTTGATTGATTCAGGTAGCACCCATAATTTTATTCATTGTAAGGTAGTCAAGGAATTAAATTGTTTCCTATACCCAGCACCAGAATGTCAAGTAATAGTTGCAAATGGAGGAACTATAAATTGCTTGGGAAAATTTCATAATATCAAGCTAACCATGGGGGAATATGTATTGACTAGTCCAATGCTTTCCATTCCTATGGGAGGTTCTGATGTTGTACTAGGAGTACAATGGTTACAATCTTTGGGGACGGTAGCTTTTAATTTTCAAGAACTTTTCTTGAAATTTTTTTCAGAAGGAAGGGAATTCGAATTAAGAGGTATTGCAGGGAAGCCAGGAAGGATAATAAGCTCTAATGTCATGAAAAAGCTTCTAAAGAAAGAAAAACGAGGCGTAATTTTACAATTGTGCTCACTAGAAGTTCCAACATAAAAATCATCTATTTCTGCAGATCTCCAACAAGTCTTGGACAATCATTAAAGGTGTTTGAAACTCCCAAAGGACTCCCACCTATTTGTGATCATGATCATGCTATTCATTTGATTCTAGGAAGTGTTCCTCCAAACATCATGCCTTATAGATATCCTTACGTCCAAAAGAGCAAAATTTAACGTATGATTGTAGAAATGTTAGAGGCGGGTATAATTCAACCTAGTCAAAGTTCTTTCTATGCTCCTATAGTATTGGTACACAAGAAGGATGGATCATGGCAAATGTGTCCAAATTATAGGGAGCTCAATAAGCTCACCATTAAAGATAAATTTCCCATTCCTGTGATTGATGAATTATTGGATGAATTACATGGAGCAATTTATTTTACCAAGTTGAATCTTCGTTCAGGATATCATCAAATTAGAATGAAGACTGAAGATATTCCAAAAACAGCATTTCGAACTCATGAGGGTCATTATGAATTTTTGGTCATGCCTTTTTGGCCTTACCAATGCACCTTCTACATTTCAAGGGTTGATGAATTCCATTTTCAAACCCTTCCTTAGAAAATTTGTGCTAGTATTTTTTGATGATATACTAATCTACAACAGGTCTTGGAAGGATCATGTTGAACATATTGACAGGGTGCTCAAACTATTGCAGGAGAAACAATTATATGCAAAAACATCCAAATGTTTTTTTGGAGTACAAGAGGTGGAATATCTGGGTCATATTGTATCTCACGAGGGTGTTAAGGTAGACCCTAACAAAATTAAAGCCATTAAGGAATGGAAATTCCCCACAACCATAAAGCAGTTGCGAGGATTTCTCGGGTTAACAAGGTATTATTGCAAGTTTGTTAAGAATTATGGGAGAATAGCAGCACCTCTAACAACATTATTGAAGAAAGATGCATTTTCGTGGACTCTTGAAGAAACTAAGGCCTTTGAACATCTTAAAGAGGCAATGTGCCTAGCACCGGTCTTAGCTATGCCAGACTTCACAAAAACCTTTATTGTGGAATGTGATGCCTCAGGAAATGGAATTGGTGTTGTTTTAATGTAGGAAGGAAGACCCATTGCTTTTGAAAGTCTTCCAATCAAAGGAAAGTATTTATAGAAACCTATTTATGAGAAGGAAATGTTAGCAATACTGCATGCACTAAAGAAATGACAAACTTTCCTAATGGGAAGACACTTCAAGGTAAAAACTGATCATGATAGTCTTAAACAATTTTTGGAACAAAGAATATCTTTAGAAGAGCAGCAAAAATGGGTCACAAAGATGTTGGGTTATGACTTTGAAATAATCTACAAAAAAGGAAAACTTGATGTTGTTGCAGATGCACTCTCAAGAAAGAATGAAGAGGTGGAAGCATTGCTTTGTGCCATTTCTATTATCCAAATAGATTGGATAACTGAAGCAAGAGATGAATGGAAGAAGGAAAAAGATGTATGGACACTCATTCAAAAGTTGCAGCAAGATCCTAGTACATCTAATACATTTAGTTGGAAAAATGATTCCTTATGGTACAAAGATCGCTTATATCTTTGTAAGAATTCCCAACTAAAACAAAATATTCTTATAGAATTGCACACTTCTCCTTTAGGAGGACACTCGGGATTTTTAAAAACTTACCACATGGTGAAGAAAGAATTTTTTTGGGATGGCCTTAAATCTGATATTCAAAAGTTTGTGACGGAATGTTTGGTTTGCCAGCAGAATAAAGTTAAGACAATTAAGACCCCGGGACTTCTACAACCTTTATCCATTCCAAGTCAACGTTGGGAGGAGATTTCAATGGATTTTATCACAGGTTTACCTAAGTCCGAAGGAAAGAGTGTCATCATGGTGGTAGTTGATAGACTTACCAAGTATGCACACTTTTGTGCATTATCTCATCCATTTAAAGGAAGTATGGTTGCTACTACATTTATGGACAGAATTCAAAAGCTACATGGAAGCCCAAGGGTTATTGTGAGTGATAGAGATCCCATTTTTACTGGAAATTTTTGGACGGAGTTATTTTCTTGTTTGGGTACTCAATTAGCTCATAGCTCATCTTATCATCCTCAATATGATGGTCAAACTGAGATAGTAAATAAATTTTTGGAAGGATATCTTCGTTGTTTTGTATCCGATAAACAAACACAATGGGTCAAGTGGTTACCTCTCGCTGAATGGTGGTATAACACTTCCTTCCATACCGCAGCAAAAATGACCCCATTTATGGCACTTTATGGATATCATCCACCATCCATCACATCATCTTTAAGGGAAAATTCGAAGGTTCAAGCAGTGGAAGATCACATCGAGCATCAGCAAGAAGTTCTTCAACTCTTAAAGGATAACCTGAATTTGGCACAAAATCGAATGAAACAACAGGCAGATCAACATCGTAGCGAGAGAAGTTTTGATGTAGGAGATTGGGTATTTGTACGGCTACAACCATACAAACAAATGTCCCTCAAGCAAGCAAAGAAGGATAATAAATTATCGCCAAAGTACTATGGTCCTTACAAGGTGTTGCAAAAGATTGGTACTGTGGCATACAAATTGGAGCTTCCTGCTTCTTCGCGAGTACATCCAGTTTTCCATGTTTCATGCTTAAAGAAGGTTATAGGTGAAAATCTTCCAGTTCAAACAATATTGCCAGAACTTGATGAGGAAGGAAAATCATATTGGAACCTGAAGCGGTCATGGAAACAAGAACTCGACAGCTACGGAATCGATCAATTTCAGAGTATCTCATCAAGTGGAAGAACTTACCCACTGAAGATTCTACATGGGAGGATGAGAATTTTATACAGAAGCACCCGGAGCTACTCAAGCATTGAGGACAACACTTTTTGAAGGAGAGGGGCATGTTAGGTCCCTATATCACTAGTATAGTCCCTTATTATTGTTAGTGTAACCCCCTTATTGTTATTATTGTACCCTTGTAACCCCCATTTTGTTATTATTGTGCCCTTAAATTAATATTGTTAGGTCGGCTAGGATTACATTGTGGACCACTAGGATTACATTATGGCCCCATGGACTCCTATATATAGAAATGAGGTTTTGTAAATTTTATCATCCAAGAATTTTTCATTTATGTAATGTATTGGAGGTTGCCCCCTCGAAGTGGCTTATTTCTAAGGCGTTGATATCTCTTTTCTTCTATTTTTGAAGCTGGTTACACAACATATTTCCCAAAGTAACAATAACAACGTGAGGCCGAGACTCATACACAACATGATGCTTCCACAAGTATGGTTGTCCTAATAATACATCAGAAACATCAATAGGAGCAACGTTTCATAATACCTCATCCGTGAAGGGCTTGATGTTATAGGGAAGGCGACACTGCTGGCTGATGTGGAGATATTTTCCTTGGTGAAGCCACCTTATGGTGTATGGATGTGGGTGAGCTGTGGTCAGAAAGACCAACTGATTCATGGAGTCTGCTAAAATGAGGTTCTTTTGGCTCCCATTGTCGAAAATGAACTGTACTGGGGAGCCCTTTACCCACATCTGGGAGTGGAAGAGACGTTCCTCCTCCTCTGGACCTTTCGGTTCCTCCTTCTGGATCTTTGTAGTAGCAACAGTGGCGTTGGGCTTTGCATCAATAATCTATTTCCCTTTGTCATTCCCCTTGTTAGGTTCTGATTCAGAGTCGAAGCATGCATCTGACTTAGAAGCCCTCATCTCGGCCAATAGTGACTGCTTGGCCCGACACTCACTTGTGTTGTGAGTGGAGCTCTTATGGAACTCAAACCACTTTTTCATGTCCTTCTTTGGCTTTGTGGTGTTGTTCTTTTCTTGTGGCTTCGATAGGTTGTCTTGAGTCGCCATGCCTTGGCTCTTTCCTTTGTTCTGCGGTTTGGGAGCACATTTCCCTTGCTTTTGATTCACAAATCCAAAGTTTCGCTTCTTCTGTTTGTATTTATGCTCAATCTTGGCAGCATACCGGCATGCTGTACCAAGTGAGGAGATGTGGAGGAACTCCATTTCCTCCTGAATGTATCTGTGAAGACAACTATTATACTTTAGCACCAAATGTTTCTTTGAATCTTTTATACCTAACTTTGTGCGCAGGGTATGGAACAGATTCATCAGCTCATGCACATCTTGATCCCTTTGTTGTCACAGCGTGGTCCATTGTATGTACTTTTCCTCATAGCTCCCCACGGGATAGTATTGTTCCTTGATGGCATCTCGGAAAGAATTCCAAGTGGGTACAGCCGATAATAGAGAGGGTTTTGTCTTGTCCTTTTTCTCACAGTGGGTTTCCCACCAGTCCTTGACATGGGGGCAGCTTTGAGGAGTGCAAAAATAATCTTCTCTAGGTCGGAAAAGTCATGAACCGAGAAATATCCTTCTAATAGATTCAACCATCTATCTACGACATCTGCATCTATTTGACCCTCAAATATGGGAATGTCAAAACTTACCTGTACCTTAAAAGAAGTCGCACCTCCATAGTGGTTGCTGGATGCAGATGCGCCGCCGGTGGGCAGCCGTTGAAGGATCTGGGAAAAGTTATCCATCATCACGTTCCTTTGTTTTTTGAGGGCCTCCTCGAGCAATATTTTGATAGGATCTCCTGCTCCCTCATCTTTATTTTCGTCCCCCATGGGCATCCGTCGGGATTTGCGAGGCTGATCTTGCAAAGGTTCCACCAGATCGAGCCCTAACTCCTTATACCCTGACCTCGTTGGGGACATGCAAAGAAGGATCGAGAAAAAGTAGACTGCTTTGATACCACTGATTCGGATTTATGCAGGAATGCAACAGAATAAAAATATAACCATAAATACAAAGATGCAGCGGAAATACACTTCATTTCATTAATATCAAAGAACTGAAATTTGCTTGCAGACAGAATGGAAATAAACTAGCTCGGGCACTAGTAGCTATCTCTGAGAAGAGATGTGGTGGCTACAGGCCTCTGAACTGAGTTACAATGAGGCTCGAGGGCCTATTTATTATTTATAAACAATGGAAAACCCTAAACCTCCAAAACCTAACCCTAGGAGATGAAGTGCCAAAACTATGGGCCCCGTTTGGGTAAATTGGTGTTTCAACTTCCCGGGGATGTAACTTTGGCATACGATCTCCGTTTGACGCGAACCATACCTCATTAGAAAGATCTATCTGAGGAATACAAAATTTGAGTGAGCAACATCAATCCATGGACCCATGTTGCTCCTGGTTTTCCCAAAAAACATCGTTTAGGGCCTCAAAACGACTCCGGAAGTTCAGGACCCAAAAAGTTGCTAAAAATAGTAAGTTGTGCCGAAACTGAAAAACTGAAAGAGACAATGGTGGGGCCCCAAGTAGAATAGGTGGGTGACCAGCAATATCCACCTTGATCAGCACAAGAAATTCCAAATGAACAAGTAGTTTGAGCTTGATGGTGTCTAGCCTTGATGGCTTGAGTTTTGACTTGTATGTAAAGTAGACTGCTCCATCAACATTGTCAGTGAATTATTCAAAGAAATCTCTCCTAAAATTCAAGTGGAAAATTGCTCCTGAATTAAGGAACCAAGCATCTTTACATGAATCAAGTGAAGCATTGAATAAGTCTTTAGTTACTCCAATGTTACAAGGTGCCACAACATAATGAGTGGACTCGAGTGATTTTCCTTTCCCTTTACCAGGTGTTTTATCCTTTTCATCATTTATTTCTTTCTCGATTATTTCCCAAGGAAACATACATGTGAAAGCATCATTTCCATCTCTATTTCATCGCATGCAATGAATATAAGACCTTTATCCTTGTAAATGTCTTCCCCCCCACCTCTAAAATTCTTCCTTCCTCTTCCTCTTCAACCACCTCTTCCTCTAGAAGAACCTTGCGCATGATTCTTATCTTTTTGTGAAAGGAACAAAACTACTTTAGAAGGATGAAGGGTTGTATTATTCCTAAAATCCTTCTATTTTTCAACAAAATTCTTCTCAAGGGAGTCAAAGGTAATCTCCTCAAGTTCTCCACTTGATTTTAATGACTCAAGATAACGTGAATAAGTGGGATATAATGCCTTGACATAAGATATGAGAGGAATATCTATTTCAACACCAGCGGCTTTTATCTCATGCATAATGGATCTTACTTCTGATGTTAAGGCAAGAGGGTCATCATTTTTCAACTCAAGATTGAACAACTTGATCATCAATTGAACAGATTCAAGTTAAGAGTCTGAGTCATACAATTCCTTCAACTTCTTTAAGGTTTCAAAGGAATTTGAAAATGGATAAATATGATGACTCACCTATTCATTTAATTATGGTTCAATCAAGGCACATGCCTTGTTTTTCTTGTTTTTTGAGATGGCAAGCTCCTTATTTGAAGTAGGATTTTCAAGTGCATTGTATCCATTTCCTTCACAAATCCATTTCCACAAATAATTAAAAATGAGGGTGTGTTTTATATTTCAGGAACACTCATGGTAGTTATATTTTCCAGTGAGAACTACTCCCACTATTGAGGGAGTGAGTGCATTTCTGCAATACTTATGGGGTTACCTTGAATAAATTAAATCCTTATATCAGTAATTTTGATTAAAAAAATATTTGAAAAAAATACCAAAAATCAACTAAAACTAACCAAAAATAAAACTCATATGGGAATATGTGTATCATATATCATAATAATCCACATAACATATTATAATACAACCTTCACCACTAAAAATATATCATTCCATACATACTCAGTGACTCCATACCATATATATGTTCCTTTTGAATTATATGCCATCATATTCACATGGAACTCCCTTTATGGTTTATTATATAATGTATGGTACTCCTTTTAAGGATATAGATTCAATTACCCAATATATGCCATAAAAATTTCGACATGCAAAATAAAATTCCTTCTCAATGTGCACATCAAAATGGAATCATTTATCATGTCCTTTTAAAATAACTGACACACACATGCATTGTCTTTGGAGAAATGACCTGTCAATATGTATTTGAATTTCATACCTCAAACCAATAGCAAAAAATGGCATGGAGAACCACACAACAAAATGGGAGTCATGACCTTCAAAGAGAACAATCAATGCGTAGAGGTAAGCTCACAATGTAGGAGATACTATCCAACCATGTTAAACTCCTTCACGTAGTACATAACACCATACACACTAGTAAACAAAACGAGATACTCATGAGTAGTGTATCATCCACAGTTCAATGAATATGACCTGCTCATCGCTCCAACTTGGCTCAAACTTGATCGTTAATTTTCCAATTGTTGCGAAAATTAGAGCAAGCGGGAGCATGCAATAGAAAATAAGTGGTCGCAGTCATTTGATACCATCGCAAAGAATTGGATTTTATATAGTACAATGAAATGGTATTCTATAATGAAAAACACACATCATAGGATCAATGCATTGAATAAAAAGTCACAATTTCAACCAACATGCTAGAGTTTTCACCAGCAAATTTTTTTACTTGATTTGCAGAAATATGAGCTAATGCATCCAACAATGAATTCTCCAAATTATGGTAGAGGGAAAGAGAATAATTGTAGGAAAAAATAAGGGTAATGGCAGGATTTACAACACAAAAGGTTATTTTTGGGAGCTGGCTCTGATACCATGTCAGGCCAAGAGTAACTCCATGAATGAATTGATTTTTTGCATTAAGATAGCACATGGATATATAAATGGAGAGGGAGAGTATTTGGTTTCATTTCCCAATGTATCTTGATCTTTCAATTCCCTTTATTTTTCTATTTACAATATTTACATGGATTTACCTAATCCTAAAGATTAGGTGTCAACACCTAAAATTTTAGCAACATATTTTATATTTATATGCTTCCACCCTTTATTTTCTTTGTCCTAGTGATATTTAGTGTAAGGGGATTATTTTCACCTACAATGATATTTATATGTGCTATCTCCCTTCCATCCATCCATATGAAGCATAGTGATTAATCCATTTAACTTCACATGACCAAACTATGTGTCCATGTACCTTGGCATAACCATGACAATTGGAACCATAATTATCTCTACTCGATACTAGAGACATATTATACTCGATGTAATATCCGGTTACTGATATGGTGAATAAACTTGGTATGTAGAACTTAATCTAATGGAATTATTCATCCTTCCCTATGTTTGACTACTCCTTTCCCTATCACACTGGAACTTATTATACGAGAGAGATCTAACAAATGTCCACTTTCAAACGCTCTTACTCTAGTATTTTGATGCAGGTCCCACAAGGGCTAAGCCTTTTGATACATGCAATTTTGGCCCATGACCTTGGTTTTTGACCTTTTTTTCCAAAGCTAAATACATTGGAAAAGTGTTTTCAAACCTTTGAGTCTCCCATGCCAAGCCATTTTAGACCAATCACTATGTACCACATGTTCCTACCATGATTTAATCTACCATATCATTTATGTCATATCATACTAGACATCATCCTTTACGTTTATATAAAAAAATTAAATCTAGCGCCCAATTCTTTAGTGTCCTATTAAGACCTACCATAATTAAGTTTCCAAGTCACTTACCACTTCAAATATTACAACTAATTAATTCCTACCATGTGTCTGAGTGCTGACTTGTACCTACCATGTGTCACTTGCCAATATTCGAGTTGTACATCCAAATCAATAGAAAATGAATGCCACATGTCACTCTCTGCTACTGCAATGTTAAATTTTCCACATGTTGTTTACGTGGTGCTACACCTTGAATTTTCCATGTCACATCAGATACTGGAATGGGTGCACCACCCTACTTTAACTACCATGCATGTGTGAGTGCGATGTATATTTGGGTCATTTGATCTATAATGTGCATACAGACACTATAAATTGCATGCATGTTGTGAGGATAATATGGATTTGGGTTGTTTATATTCTCAAGTTTTGAAAAAAATGGATGTTTTCTACCGCTAATTATGGTTTAATCATTGTTGATCATGGATTAGAAAATAGGATGAGAGGAATTCGAATTTATAGAAAAGTGATTAATTTTGGTTATAAATGTTTTCACTATTATTACATATACCTTACTTCCCCCTACTTGGGATTTATAATAGACCTTGCTTGGGAAACAAAAAATTTAATTCTAGGTCTATCGTGGAAATTACAAATTCCATTTGATCAATAATTGATTTTCATTCCATGTGGGAACTTTGCGAAAACACCAAATTTTCATGTCATCAATGTGCATTGGCCTTTTGCCGCTCGATATTTATTCAGATCCCTATAACGTTGACATTAATGAAACTGCATAACTTGAAGTCAATGACAACACACACTACCAACATTATCCCCATTTGGCATTGATGTCAACAATAGAAATAGTAAAACCATTCATTGATTACAATTGTTAATAACTCCCTATGTATGCTATCTTTTCTCATGATGTGGGTTGCTCACCATGGCGACTGAGTTCTTCACCTTTGACATCAATGGAAAAATGGATGTCAATGAATCCCCATATCTATTGTCTCTTCTTATATCTGCATCTATTCTCCCCCTTGACATAGGATCCTTATTAGTATCAACTCTTCTCCTTGTTGAGAGTATATTTCCAATGCTTTTTCTACAACATTTTTGAATCTCATAGTGCTAAGTGAGACAATGGGAGCTGAGCCTCTTTTCTTATATACCTATCTAACTCTTCCTAATGCATATTAAAAAATCACAAATATCTAAAATAAATAAAAAAACTTTTAAATCCCACTATACAAAATCAACATTGTATAATTGCATGAATTGAATAAAACTTGTTATGTGTGCATATAAATAATAACAATTATAGACATATTTTTAAATATAAACTAATAGTGAAGAAACATGCAATGATTATAGTCAGTATTTTAAAGAATATTTTTATAAAAATATCAAAAGATACATGCCAAATATAAGGAAGTCAGAAAAAAATTTATTAGTCAAATGAGAATGTACAACCAACTATATTTTCAAATTTATGTGCACATTTGGACCAAAAATGACTTTGGAAGCCAAATATGTTAAATGTCCATATATATGCAATTGCGTGCCATGAAAGAAGTAAAGTAATGAAAGTCTTTGAACTTGACCCTTTTAATATAAGGTTGTCACAGTCAAAGCTCTGCAAAAAATGCACTAATTAGTATTGAAAGTTAATTGGACTTTGTTAAAAGGACAAGAAGTGGCAAGAAAACTACAAAAAATATTATTGGAATAAACAAGAATTTATGACATCACTCCTTCCTTGTTACTCAAGGAATTTCCGCTCTCAACAAGATAGTTAGGCCTCTAAACTTAGAAAATGAATTGTATGATATAAATAATGACAACTCAAAAGTGTAGGATACCATCCTTCTCTTTTTCAAACCCCTTCTTTCAAATCCCTCTTACTCTTTTTTGTAATTTATTTGGTTATTTACAAGGTAACTAACTCTAATAACCTTTAATTTATTTAATTAGTATTTTTCTTTAATCTTTGGGAGAAGAGGGTTATTTGAAGGAAAATTTCATTTTTAAATTATTTTGAGTAGGTAGCGTCCCACTAGGCTCATATCCATAACATATCATTAAAAAATGACCTTGTGACTCCTTGTAATAGAAATGATAGCATGGAACAAATTTTAATGTCACTAACCATAATCAAATATAAAATCAAATATCTCACCAATATATATATCATGAATAGCATAAAAGTGGCATGCATGATATCATTCTTGTGCCTTCCACATGTTTTAAAAGAATGATATCATTCTTGTTCCTTCCATATCATAGTACGTCTATATCCATGTCTCAAAATAAGTAGATAATGTAAAATTAAAACCCTAATCTTGATAAATTTAGATTCTTGTCTAAACCTTTTCTTCTGATAATTCCTATTTATTCCATTTACCTCAGGATGGAAGTCTGGGAAGGGGATTTCTCTTCTTCCTTCATCATCAACCATGGGAGTGTTAGTGTGATAATTGGTTGAGGTGGTGCGAGTGGAAGCTGAGAAAAAAGGTACAAGAATCACAAGTTGTTTTCCTTTATCTATTTCTGCAGGGGAAACCTGAAGCTTTATTACAGGGGAATGCTCAAAATGAGACATATTATATGAAATCTTGGGGATAGTATCAGGTGATTTTAATATCACATCGAGAACTATTATTCCAAGTGTCAATTCTAGAGGTTGTTCTAGTAGGGTTTCATTCTCATTGATCATGAAATCAATTCCATTTCTTTGGAGGTGGATGGTGCTCGCGAAATGATAATAGTGTTTGGAAGAGCAGAGTTGTGTGACACAAGAGGATTAGGGGGAGGTACTCCTAAATATAGGTGGCCATTCAGGTTAGATATTTGAATTTTTCTAAATAGAAATCAAAGTGGATTGAAAATATGAGTCTTTTATTTCTATTTTCATGCCATGTTACATTTTATTTATTATCTTGTTCCCTCTAGTTTCCTCAGGAATTCTTACTGGAGAAAATTGTTTATGGAAGGAATACAAATATTTTGTCATGACATCATATAATTATTAATCATAGGACAATTTAACAAATCAAGTAGTCACTTGAATAGCTCTTGTATAATGTAATAGTTTGGGTACTTTAAATAACACATGGATAATGAAGACATATAGAAGGAAAGTAAACTAGTAATGAGATATTTTATTCATGCGTGTCAGGGCATATTAGTCTATTGGCTACAACTCACATGAAAATGGAGGACACAACAACAATATATATATTTTTACCAAATTTAATCAAATTATTGGAATAATGTGTGAGCAACTAGAGAATATTAAGGAAAAATTCAAGTCATTGTAATATTTTCATGCGAAAACTCAAAAAATGAAATAACGGTTGTAATATGATGAAAAAGTATCATATGATTTACAAAAGGGAAAGACATAGCCACATATGAGACCAAACTTAGTTTTTTTTTTTTTGAAAATGAGTGTATGAAAATTTTTAGTGAAAAATGGCATAAAATGGACGAGAGGGAAGATAATTTTGTGCATTAATAAATATGAGTGAGTGATGCTAGAATGAAGGTTGTGAGTATCATTTTCCTTTAAGTAAAAGGAATTTTCAAATCATGATAACAAGAAATAGTAATGATAGAGCATGTGTTGAAAATCATTTATTATCTTCCTAAATTTGTTACCCTAGGAAATGGTCAATCATTCTTGAATGGATTCCCTTTATGTTGCTACATTAATTTATAGGTTTTGTGTTTTATGAATGGTCAAGGTCAGGGTGGGTGTGACCCTATTATTTTTTTCCAACATGGGTGGCCATTGATACACAAATTTACATGGCGACTCATGGTAAAGGGATATAACATATTCCTGAGATGGATTTGTTATCACCTTCATCCAAGTCTAATTCCTCCTAGAGGGTATGCTATTAGCAGTATAGTATATCACTGGTCTAATTATTATGTTTCCTTTGTCCGAGGGATGCAATATTGAAGCCTTATTTCTAGTTTTTACTATATTTAGTTGATCATGGAATGTCAGAGAATGTGTAGTAGGCGCGGGGGAAAGAGTTATGGTCGTTAAGGCCACAATAAAGACCATCAAAAAACTCATGAAGCTTATAACAACTACCATGCAGTTCCCCCTTCGTATACCCAAAATGAAATTCAGAACTTGGAGTGTAATGCTATCAATGAAAGACACATCTTCTCAAATTCTAAGATCATGGAAGATGTAGCCACTTGTATTGCTAACCCAGAGCATACCAGAGGATGAAGGAAGCATTATTTTGTATCACTAACTCTTTATTAGAAAATAAATACTCCATTGGAAAACAAATTAATGGATAAGTAGGATGAGAGATAAAACATATTTGTTGCTCTAGAGGATGTTAAAAGACACAAGAATAACTAAAATTATCGCCTAAATAGAATTGAAGATAATATTTTCCATATTTATCTCTACCTATAGTGTAAGCCAACTCTACATGATCCTTTAGGATTGAATGCTCAGGATACTGATCCAGTTACCTATTTAGATACTTGAGTCAACATGATTATCTTCAATTTTTGTTTTTATAGTTCATGCATAACTAGTTTGGTCATGTTAGAAATATTGATACATCTTTAATTTTGGACAAATTACTCCATTGTTAGGTGGTGAAAAGCATATGGTTTCCCACAAGGAAGATTGATATCACCTACTCGATGATATATGAATTGATGAGGACTGATGGATTTATGTGGTTTTCCTTATTTTTGAAGGAAATAAAACTTAAACTTACAAAAAAAACCAAGAAACAATAATGACATTAACACGATTGAAAATAAATTAGAATTATTTTAAACAAATTCATTAGTAAGAGGTTGGTGCACCAAATCATAAGATTGCAAGTTATGCGACATATGGTTTAATGTGAGAGGTCTGTGTTAAAATGACATGCAAGAATTACATTAAATAACTCATATATTAATGCAATGTAAAATACTTAACAAGGTAAGGATACAATAATAAGACACATGCAATGGGACCCACAAGTTGGGTACTTATACTCTGAACAAAATTCATTGTAATAGGGAACCAAACAATGGGCAATAGTTTCTAAGATAAAATTTCCTAGTAAATTGGCATAACAATCCTAAGTTTAATAGAGCACAATAATTTTTAGTGAAATAAATATCCATTCATAGATACAACAAAAAATATAAGTCAACCACAATATATTGCAAGTGATAGTGTAGACTCATGAAATAATACAACCCTTTTCTCTTTGAAAAATCGAATGAATATAGGGAAGTGAAAGGAGTAAAGTGCATGAGTTCCTTCAACATGGAAACAAAATGTCAAAGTATGTGGGCTCATAAAAGTCAAGAATTATATCCTACACTGGTAATAGAGGAAACACTATGTGGTTTTCTTTGCAAAATTGGGGTTGCATGTAGTGGTAGAAAAAAAGGGTTATGGAGGCTTGTATTTGGGCCTTATAATACATTTGGAGTCATGGATATATTCTTCGAACAAAGAGGGAGGTCTAGTTGACAATGGTACTTTTTGCATAGAGTTGTTACAAGCATTTTTTTAAACAATTAGAGCCATACATAGTTTTCACCCACCATCTGAGAGAGGTTTTGGTGTTTCTCTTTTGAAGAATGCATGCATGTAAATGATAAATTGAATTGAATAAAAAATGAGAAGAGGGAAGGAAATTGGAGGGGGAACCAAACTCGAATGAAGGGAGTTAACTAAAATATATCACACAAGCAGAGCCATGAAAAAAAACTACCTAATAAGCCAAATATCCCATGCAATTCCACTTTTATAGAAACACAAAATTGACATACTTGATATATTTTACCTTTAAAATATTTTCCAGAGGACCAAAATATTAAACCATGCAATAACCAGCCACATGGTCTTGCAACTTGTTCTCCTGAGGAATTAGGGTTTGAAAATATTTGAAGGATTACACAAATGAGTAAATGAGTGGAGGAGTTGGGTTAAAGAGAAAAATTGAATGCAAGAGTGGGTTTGATCTGGTGGATCAAGAAAGTGCTCAAAAGTCAAAGTGTTCAGATTTTCTTGAAACCAATGCCAAAGCATAGATCTCTCCGCCTTGAATCTAGCGCAACTTGTTTCACTCAAATCCAACATCAGATGCTCTCTATATCATGTTCTCTCCATTTTGGGAAACAACTAAAAACTTTTGAATTTGGGTTGCAGGGATGCCTAGTCAACAGTTCGTACTACTGACTGGACCATGACATGGCATGGTGACTTGTACTCCATCAACCAATGAGGGTTGGACACTTGGGACAGTGTGATTAGGTCAGATTTTTTGGTATTTGAATGGTTGATGGATTTTTTGTGGTGGCCCAACGTGGGCCAACTAGTGGCTGCCACGTGGCCTCCTCATGGCTGACCACTTTTTTTTTTTTTTTATGGAGGACAAGCATCCCACGGGGTTCAAGCACAAGAACTCCCACCATACAACCATGCCTTACACCATTACTGCTACATTGTTTCTTATTAAGTATGGGCTAAAGGTTATATTCAAGGTTTATTGACAATGGTGTCGGGGGTGGGGACCAAGGTTAACCCCTAACCCCCGGTCCACCAACCACACCACGTGGCGGAAAATTTGGGGGTCTGAGGTAACCCTACCCCAACATATATTATAACCAACCATATGATATATACACTACCATATAGTATTAAACCCAAGTTTTGCAACAATGTATTAAAACCGATAGACTTTATCACATAAACCATATGGTAATTTTTATACCAAATTTTATGAAGTAGAAGGTTTGGTAACACCTATGGTTAGTTCTACAGTCATCACATGCCATGGTTTGGTTGCAGGTACTATTAAGCATAGTCTTACAACTGATAGAAACCAAAGGACTTTAACCACGACGAAGGTTAGTTTGGGGTCAACATGTGAATAGGTTGGAGGTTGGCACGTTAAGTTTATCGTTGGAAATTAATGATATGGGTATGGCGGATGGGAGTAGAACCTGCCGAGGGCATGGTTCCTATAACCCCACAAGACAAACTCACCCATGACTAAACTCAAACACAGTCAACTTGAGTCCACAAACTAGCGGTATAATTTGTTATTTAAACTCTGAATCCGAAAGTGTTGGTGCAGTGAATTTTTATGTGGTTTGAGGCCAAGATAGCGCATTTAATGATTTGAAAATTTTCACTTGGTGTGACAAGAATCTCGTCTGCGCGGGGAAAATTTGTCACACCATGTGGCCGCGAAAGGCAGAAAATGTAGGCCAGATAGCAGGGAATTGTGAATTGTAGGAAAGTTACCATAAAAATTCATTGGAGCATAAATCATTCAGTTTTTAACTCTATATAGGGGTTATGATTGTTCTAGAGCCATTGGAGACATTTTTTTAACATTCTAATAATTGTAAATTGATTTAAACACAGTTTTTTGAGCATAATGAAAGAGGCTGAACGATTGGAAGCTAGACTAGGAGATGTAGCCAAGGAGGGGTGAACTCCTTCATCATTTGTTGTTTTTTGTATACTGTTATGGTACTGATTTCTTCTTTACTTTATGAAAAAATGAGTTTTAAAGCATGTTAATGTGTTAATTAAATTGATATGTGTTTAAAAACCCTAATCTTTTCACATGTAAATTTTATCACAAACTCTCAAGCTTTCATATACATATATGTTTGGTATCAGAGATCTGGTTCTTTTCTTCTTTGAGAGTTTATTTCTTTTGCAAGTGTTTATGATGCTGACAAGGTTGAAGCTCAGGAGAGGAGAAGGAAAAATTATGGTTGCAAGTCCTCAAGTTAGGTCAAGGACCACGAGAGCACAATTGCCACAATATCCACCACAAATTTCACCTCAAGTTTCACCAAAATATTCAACAATAATGGCACATGAAGGAGAGCCTAAAAACATGTCATCAGATGGAAAGGATATTAGAAAAGAATTATTTGACATGAAAAAAATTGTAAAATTTATCTATGAGGAGAGAAACACAAGGTAGCAAGGTGAGAGCTCCAATACTCCAAAGGGAGATAAGTCTTCAAAAGGATATGGAGGAGATGGGAACAAGGCTCCAAAAGGGAATGGAGGGAATGGAGGGAATGGTGGAAAACCACCTTTGACACCTCCATCCTCACCACCATCTTCATCATCATAATCTTCCACATCAACCCCTTCAAAATCATCTCCAAATTCTCCAAAGGGACATGGTAAAACTCCATTTCTAAAACTTGACATAAAGTTTGATTTCCCTAAGTACGATGGGGAGGTAAATTTTGAGAGATTAAATAATCAATTTCGTCAGCTTGAAGTGTATTGCAGGATACAAAGGATCAAGGATGATTATACTAATATTCAACTTTTTTCATTAAGGTTGGATACTACATCACTTATTTGGTGGGAATCCAAAACTGAAGAGGACATTAAGAAACATGTTAAGGACTTAACCTCTTGGAATGATTTTTTTGTTGCATTGAGAAGAAAATTTTATCCATTGGAATAAATGCATAAAGCTATAATGGATTGGAAAAAATTGAGGCAAGGAAAGGGACAAAGTGTGCAAAGCTATACTCATGATTTTAGAAGAAGAGCATTTATATTGGGTGTAGATTTGTCATCTCAATATACTTTGTTGAAATAAAATGGAGGTTTGCATAGCTATTTGAGACATAAAATTCTCATTTTTAACCGTACAATTTTAGATGAGGTTTGTGTACACACCACACATCTAGAAGAAATAAGGAAATATGTTTGAGATGAAACAAGTGAGAAAGTCCTCGAGTCTAGAGAAAAAGGAAAGGGTAAGTTTAAGGGAAGAGGAAAGAAAAATTGTTCCATCAAAATGGAGAAAGAAAAAATCACATGAAAACACTGTTCCAAGGATGGGCATGATGAATATCATTGCTGGAAAATTCATCTAGAGATGTGACCGAAAATGTTTAAAAACAAGCATACGTAGAAGACAACTACAACTACACAACATGATCTAGGTTCTGATTATGGAGACGAAACAAAGATCGCAATGATGGGTTTGAAAGGTAAGGACATAGAAATTACTAGTTCTTAAAGTTGTCCCAATGATACTTAAGATGAAAAAACAAGAATTGAGCTTTTTCATATTAGAGTTATTTCAAAGCATACCAAGATAGACACATTGTTTGATAGTGATTCACAAGAAAATTTGATCTCTGAAGACATTGTTAAGAAGTTAAATTTAGAGACCATTCATAATCCTAGACATTATCCTTTAGGTTGGGTATGTGCGAATGAAAAATTGCAGGTGACATGAAAGTGCATCCTTAGATTTGAAATCATTTCAAACCTTATTGATGAAGTTGAAGTTGATGTAGTTCTGCTTGATATATGTGCTATAGTTTTGGGAAGCCCATATATTTATGATAGGAGAGAAATATTTCATCGCCATGAGAATAAGTATCACTTGTTCAAGTATGGGATTGAATAGATTGTTAGAGCACATAGTAAGAAGATGAGTTTGTCTCTTAAGAATGTTGGACAAATGAAGAGAAGTGTTAATGCTAGTCAAAATTTTGCATTGTTAATGTTCAAGCATAAATATGTTCTGAATGAGGAATTTCAAGGATATGAATCAAATGTAAAATCTGATTTCATTGATTTTTCTAATGAATGTCATAATATGTTTCAAGAGTTTAACATGTTGCCTCCTAAAAGAGGTAAAAAAGATGAAGTAAATTTGCAGCAGCATTCATCATTGTTGAACAATGGTATGAACAAGATGCCAGTGTTAAAGAATTTAGGGGTTGAAGTGAAAAGGAAAAAGAAATTTGACAAAGAGGAAATTGGTTCCACAACTTATTCTTGTGGGTTTCATAATGTGTTGGGTTTGAAAAGAGATGGTGCATGGCGATAGCGATAATATTTGGTCAATATTCAAGCCAAGCGCAAGGTTATACATGTTAAGTATTGTCACAACGACAATGTTCAAGGTGAGAAGAATTTCAGGTTGTTTAAGTTTCCTTTGTTTGATTATCAAGGAGGGAATGTGTTTGTTCTTTCAAAATAATTTTTTATTCTTCAGATTTTGGAAAATTGTAGCAAGATGCCATCTATGAAAGAAATACAAGGACGCCAAGAAAAGGGAAAATGATTTTATTTTCATGAAAATATCAAAGTGTCAAATTTAACCAAACTTCAGTGGATTGAGACTGGAAGAGTGAGGGAGTTGTACCCTCATATTTTTTTTGACTGATAAAAATATTTTGGAGGTATAAAATATTATAGTGGGGAGGAATGATCTGGTGGATCAAGAAATTTATACAAATTCAAAGTGTTCATATTGGCTTGAAACTAATGCCAAAGCTTAGATATCATCACCCTGAATCCAGCGAAACTCGTTTCATTCAAATACGACATCAGATGCTCCCGATATCACATTGTCTTTTTTGGGAAACAGATAAATGTTTTTGAATTTGGGTTGAAGGCATGCCCAGTCAATAATCCGTAATGCTGACTGGATCATGACTTGGTTAGGTGACTTTTACTCCATCATCCAATGAGGGGTTAACACTTGGCACTATGTGATTGGGTAATATTTGATGTTATTTAATTGGTTGAGGGATTTGTTGTTGTTGCCCAATGAGGGAGTGCCAAGTGGGCCAACCAATGGCTGCCACATGGCCTCCTCATGGCCAAAATTTTTTTTGTTATGGAGGTCAAGCAACCCATGGTGTTCGATCGTGAGACCTCCCACCAAAAAACCATGCCTTCCACCATTCCCGATACATTTGTTCTTATTAAGTATGGGGTAAAGGCTATATTTAAGGTTTATTGACAATGGTGTCAAGGGCGGTGATCCAGATTTATGCAGGAACACAACAGAATACATATATAACCATAAATACAAAGGTGCAGCGGAAATAAGACTTCATTTCATTAATATCAAAGAACTGAAATTTGCTTACAGACAGAATGGAAATAAACTAGCTAGGGCACTTGTAGCTTATCTCTGGGAAGAGATGTGGCAGCTATAGGCCTCTGAACTCTGTTACAATGAGGCTCGAGGGCCTATTTATTATTTAGAAACAATGGAAAACCCTAAACGTCCAAAAACCTAACCCTAGGAGATGAAGTGCCAAAACTATGGGCCCCGTTTGGGTAAATTGGTGTTTCAACTTCCCGGGGATGTAATTTTGGCATACTATCTCCGTTTGATGCAGATGATACATCGTTAGAAAGATCTATCCGAGGACTACAACTATTGTTGTGAATATCAATTTTAGAACAAAACCTTATTCGTTGGAGGTGCGATGCCCCAAAAAAGTCGTTTAGGGCCTCGAAATGGCTCCCGAAGTTCAGGACCCGAAAAACTGCTAAAAATAGTAAGTTGTGCCGAAACTGAAAAAATGAAAGAGACAATGGTGGGGCCACAAGTGGAATAGGCGGGTGGCCACCAATATCCACCTGGATAATTCCTCCCCCCTTAGGAAGAAATGGTCCCCATTACGTTGAGTTCCTCCATGAGATGAGGAAACTTCTGCTGAACTTGGTCCCTAGTGAACCACTTGCCTTGGTGCAGAAGTTGGCCAGCTTTGACAACCTGATACAGTTGGTTCTTCTGTTGGTGAGTGTTCTTGATTTGCATGTCCATGATACAATCTATGGTAGCCTTTTCCATGCAGTCCGGGTTTAACTCTTTTGGTGTGAGTTCTTCTGCAATGTCAGAGGTGTATAGTAGAGGTGGGAAGTAGGGACGAAGGCGGTCTACATTGAATACTGAGTGCAGACCAAGGAATGGTGGAATATTGAGCTCGATGTGCTTGTTCCCTACAACCTTGGTGATGGTGTACGACCCATATCGGAGCGAGCAAAGCTTGCGATGGGGTCTAGTGAAGCGCTCCTTCTGCACATGTAGCCACACTTTTTCACTCACATGGAGGTTATGTGGCACCCGATGTTGATCACATCGTTGCTTGTACTTAGCATTGGCTCTATCCAATATGTAATGAGCTTGCTGGTGTATGTGTTGGATGCACTCAATGAAGTTTTTCACTTTGTCAGCTTCAGACTGGACATGAGATGAATCGGATTGAGTAGCCGCAAATGGCATGGCTACGTCAATGGGACATAGTGGTTGGAATCCCAAGCCCACCTAAAAGGGGATGTGGCTGGTTGAGCTGTGGAGAGCCCAGTTATAATTGTGTTTTACATAGGTGAGGCTCTCATCCCATGTGCACATGTGGATGCTTGAATTTGCATACAGAATGTGTGTAATCATCTTGTTGACAGCTTTTGTCGTATCGGTTTGGGGGGATGGAAAGCTGTGGAATTGGTGAGCTTGGTGTCCAAAATTGACCAAAGGCTGGACCAAAATGTGCTTAGGAACCTGATATCGTGATTTGATATGATAGACTATGGGATCCCAAAGTGCACACACACTCGTTCAAAGAAGAGTTTAGCACTGGCTTATGCTGTGATATTCTTCTTGCAGGTCGCCATAATGGCCATCTTTGAAAATCTGTTGACGACCATGAAAACAAAGTCTTTTCCATGCTTAGTAGAAGGAAGGCCTAACATTTAATCCATGGATATGGATTCCCAAGGTCGACTAGGGGTAGGTAGCGGAGTATGAAGCCCTTGCTTCTTGATGGTCGGTTTGGCAATGGCGTAAACAGGTCACGAGGATCTTGGGTGGATTTTGGACATCTGTCCAAGTTGACCCCTAATCTTTGTGATCTTTACTATTTTCTCGACCCCAAAATGCCCAACAACTTGACTGTAGTGCGCTTCCCATATCATCTTGGCACGCTCGCTTGAAGGAACAAAAAGGTGTCCTAGGTGACATAATAATGCATCTTGGAAGTGAAAATTTGGAACTTGCATACCCCCCAAGAGTGCCTTGTATGTGTAGTTGAATTTTGGATCGCTCTTGTAGAGAAGCGGCCAATCAGAAGTCTCATGCCCACAAGAGTTGAGAATGGTGGTTATGGCCATGATCGGTGGTCAGCTGAGGCAATCTGCAACATTATTGGTGCTACCCTTCTTGTACTTGATGTTCAAATGAAATTGTTGCAGATATGTGGACCACTTCTAATGGTGATCATTATGCAACTTCCCTTATGTCTGTATGAACTGCAAGGGCCGGTGGTCTATGTGGATGATTTTCTCCTTCCCCAAAATGTAATGCTTCCATTTTCGACAAACCTGCATAATGGAATACATTTCTTTGTCACAAGTGGGATACTTTCGAACTATGTTGGACAATTTCTCACTGTGATACTTCCCCACTAGATGCCTCTATTGAGTAAGCCCTTTAATATAGTCAAAGGCATCTGTCCTCGACATAAATGGTTTCGTAGATGCACTCTCGTGAGAGCGCGTAGCGAGAACAAAGCGATGTTTCATATCTATGAATGCACTCTACATATGATTCTGACCAAAAGAATTTTTCTCTCGCTCCTCCCTTGTGACTTGACTCAAGGGCCAAGTCATATGAGAGAATCCCAACATGAACCTACGGTAGAAATTAGCAAGACCCAGAAAGCTGCGAAGCTCTGTTATAGTGGTTGGGGCTGGCCAATCCCGAATGACTTGGATCTTGGCTGGATCCACATGCACCCCCCTTTCATCAATAATGCATCCCATATATTGAACCTGGGTCATGCCAAACATGCACTTCTCCAAATTGGCACACAACTTGTGTTGCCGCAGTGTTTGGAGGACTTCTCGGATGTGGTGGAGGTGCTCTTCCCAAGTGTGGCTAAAGATCACAATGTCATCCAAGTACACCACTACAAATGAGTTGGTGAATGCACACAAGATGTCATCCATCAACCTCATGAAGGTTGTGGGAGCATTCGTCAACTCGAAAGGCATGACGAGCCATTCGAAAAGGCCCTCCTTAGCTTTGAAGGCAGTCTTCCACACATCAGAGGGTTCGATTGGTACCTAGTGATACCCAGACTTCAAGTCGATCTTTCTGAAATATTTTCCCCCTTTGAGTTGGTCCAGAAGGTCATCAATCCTTGGGATCGGGTACCTATTACCGACAAAACTAGATTGTTGACACTCGATAGTCAACTCTGAGAGTCTCCAGTCCCATCTTGCTTCTGAATTATACTTACACAGCTCGAGGAACCTGAGGCGATGAACTTGGACGGGTGTGACCTTTCTATGCGGTAGCTCTTGAATCCGCCTCTTGATTTCGTCATTCTCATAACAAAGATCCTATAGATCAGGTCCATTGATTGCTTGGCCTTTTCTAGAATTGAGTCAAACGGGTTCTTGACCTAAAGATGCGAAGCATGCAGGTGAGGTGAAGATGTCCTTGTACTCCTCCGCGACCTTGTTCATTTATTGTTTTCATGTAAAGGAGTCCTCTCTAGAGGTCGTGACCATAGTATTCTTCTTTCCCTGAGGGCGGATCATCAAGAAAACAAATTTTCTGGTTTGGGAAATGAGCTTACTGCATTGTTTTGCAGTAACCAAAGAGACAGTGGGAGGCAATGGTACCTCTGGTATCTTGTACAACTTATTTCCCAAAGTAATAATAACAACGCGAGGCCAGGACTCATACATAGCATGTCGCTTCCACAAGTATGGTTGGCCTAATAATACATCAGAAACATCAATAGGCGCAATGTCACACAATACCTCATCAGTGAAGGGCTTGATGCTATAGGGAAGGTGACACCACTGGCTGATGCAGAGATCCCATCCTTGGTGAAGCCACCTGATGGTGTATGGTTGTGGGTGCGTTGTGGTCGGCAAGCCCAACCGCTTCACGACATCTGCTGAAATGAGGTTCTTTTGGCTCCCATTGTGATAATGAGCTGTGGTGGGAGCTCACACCCACATTTGGGAGTGGAAGAGATGCTCTACCTCCTCTAGATAGAATGGTTACGTCATGGATCTTTGGCTCATCACGGTGGCATTGGGCTCCGCATCAATAATATTCTCCCTTTGTCATTCCCCTTGTCAGGTTCTGATTTAGAGTCGGAGCATGCATCTAATTCAGAAGCCTTCATCTCAGCCACCAATGACTTCTTGGCCCGAAACTCACTTGTGTTGTGAGTGGAGCTCTTATGGAACTGACACCACTTTCCCGTGTCCTTATTTGGCTTCGCGGTGTTGTTCTTTGTTGGTGGCTTTGGCAGGTTGTCTTGGGCCACCATGCCTTGGCTTTGTCCTTTGTTCTACGGTTTGGGGGAACCTTTCCCTTGCTTTTGATTCGCAGATCCAAAGTCTCGCTTCTTCTGTTTGAACTTATGCTCAATCTTGGCATCATACTGGTATGCCGTACCAAGCAAGGATATGTTGAGGAACTCCATTTCCTCTTGAATGTATCTGTGAAAACAACTACGATGCTTTAGCACCAAATGTTTCTCTAAATATTTGATACCCAAATTTATGTGCAGGGTATGGAATAGATTCGTCAGCTCATGCACATCTTGATCCCTTTGTTGCCACAACATGGTCCATTGTATGTACTTGTCCTCATAGCTCCCCATGGGATAGTATTGTTCCTTTATGACATATTAAAAAGAATTCCAAGTGGGTATGACTGAGAACATAGAGGATTCTGTATTGTCCTTTTTCTCACAGTAGGTTTCCCACCAGTCCTTGACATGGGGGGTAGCTTTGAGGAGTGAAAAAATAATCTTCTCCCAGTCGGAAAAGTCTTGAATTGAGAAATATCCTTGTAATAGATTCAACCATATATCTACGACATCTGCATCTATTTGACCCTCAAATATGGTAATGTCAAAATTTACTTGTACCTTAAATGGAGTCGCGCCTCGAGAGTGGCTGCTGGAGGTAGATGTGTCGCCAGTGTGCAGTCGTTGAAGGATCTGGGCAAAGTTATCCATCATCGTGTTCCTTTGTTTTTCGAGGGCTTCCTTGAGCAATATTTTTTATAGGATCTCTTGCTCCCTCATATTTCTTTTCATCCCCCATGGGCATCCATCGGGGTTTGCGAGGCTGATCTTGCAAAGGTTCCACCAGATCGAGCCCTAACTCCTTATACCCTGACCTCGTTGGGGCCATGCAAATAAGGATCAAGAAAAAGCAAACCACTCTGACACGAATGATCTGGATTTATGTAGGAACGCAAAATAATACATATATAACCATAAATACAAAGGTGCAGCAGAAATAAGACTTCATTTCATTAATATCAAAGAACTAAAATTTGCTTATAGACAGAATGGAAATAAACTAGCTAGGGCGCTGGTAGCTTATCTCTGAGAAGAGATGTGGCAGCTACAGGCCTATGAACTCCGTTACAATGAGGCTCGAGGGCCTATTTATTATTCAGAAACAATGGAAAACCCTAAACATCCAAAAACCTAAACCTAGGAGATGAAGCACTAAAACTGTGGGCCCCGTTTGGGTAAATTGGTGTTTCAACTTCCTGGGGACGTAAATTTGGCATACTATCTCCATTTTATGCACATGATACATCATTAGAAATATCTGTTTGAGGACTACAACTTCTGTCGCGAATATCAATTTCAAAGCGAAATCATATTTGCTAGAGGCATGATGCCCAAAAAACATCGTTTAGGGCCTCAAAATGACTCCGAAAGTTCAGGACCCAAAAAATTGCTAAAAATAGTAAGTTGTGTCGAAACTGAAAAAATGATAGAGGCAATGGTGGGGCCCCAAGTGGAATAGGTGGGTGGCCGCCAATATCCACCTAGATCAGGCGGGGACCTAGGTTAACCCCTAACCCCTGGTCCACCAACTACACCACGTGGCGACAAACGAGGGTGTACGGGGTAACCGAGGCACCAACATATATTGTAACCAACCATATGATACATATGTTACTGCATAGTATTAAAAATTTTAACGGGCATTGGAAAGATTATAACCTAAAACATATATCATATTGTATAGCCCAAAGTCTGCAGTAATGTGTTCAAACCGACATAATTTATCACATAAACCATATGGTAAAGTTTATGCCAAGTTTTATGAAGTGAAAGGTTTGGTAACACTGTTGGTTAGCTCTATGGTCACAACATGCCATGGTTTCGCTGTAGTTAATGTTAAGCATAGTCTTACCACCAGTGAAAACCATAAGAGTTTAACCACGATGGAGGTCAATTTAGGGCCAGCATGTGAACAGGTTGGAGGTCGATGCATTAATTTTATTGTTGACGGTTAAACTCGACCATATTCAACCCAAGTCCACAAACCGTCAAGATTATTTGTTATTTAAATTCTGAATCTGACTGCGTTGGTGCAACCAAGTGGTGATTTTTTATGCAGTTTGAGGCCAACATAGTGCATTTAACCATTTGACAATTTTCACCCAGTGCGGCAGTAATCTCATTGGTGTGGGTAAAATTTTTCACCCCATGTGGTTACGAAACGAGGAAAATGTAGGACATATAGTAGGGAAGTACGAATTTTAGGACAATTAGCTAAAAAATTCATTGGAGCATAACTCATTCATTTTTTTTACCTTTTTTTGAGCAGAAAGAGTCCAACTAGGGGTTTTTTTATTGTTCTGGAGCCATTGGAGACATTTTTTTTAAGAATTTTGGGCACTGTAACATGATTTAATCACATTTTTTTAGCATAATAAAAGAGGCCCAACCATTGGTAGCTAGATCAGGAGATGTAACCCAAGAGGGGTGAACTCCTTCATCATTTTTTTTGTGTGCATACTGTTATGGTATTGATGTCTTCTTTACTTTCTAAAAAAATAAGTTTTAAAGAGTGTTATTGTGCTAATGAAATTGGCATAAGTGTTTAAAAACCATAATCTTTTCAGTTGCAAATTTTACCATAAACTCTGAAGATTTCATATACAAATCAGGGCTAGTAGCCTTCCTTGAAGGATTACCACCTAGAATACATGATAAATGAATCACGAGGCATGCCATAGGATGTGTCTTATTCATTGCAATAAAATTCATTAACCACCCATCTCAATGTGTGCCAAATGATATTCCTTATTCATGACTTATAAAAAAATAAGAATTTAATATGTGACAATGAAAATTCATAATATGCCACCAAAATACTTTAATACATGCCAGTTTGAGTATACCATATGATAAGTCATGGTTTTCAATTCATGTTTATGCCCCTAAACCTTTATATATAGTTTTTATGTCTCATTGAAATATGTAGGGAATGAGATAGGTCATGTATTGAAATTTTTTAATATATAATTATATCAAATTTTGAAATATAAGATCATCATGTAATTCAAAGGAACATGCTTTGGAAAATTAAACATAATATTTAAGCTATCTTGCCTCAAAATTAGTAAATAAAGAGTCATGTCATGCCATGATATGTCAAACGTTGAAGGTAATAAAATAATCATTTGAACGTATTCATAACTAGAAAGAAGGGTTGTGATGATTATTTTCCATACATTAGTAGCTTAGGGTCATTTTTTCAAATGAATCCAAGCACTATCAAACTTGATTTTTTATTTTTCCATTTTTCTGTCAAAAATATCATGAATCAAGCATACACTTATTAAATAATTAAATTCAAATAAATATAAGATCCATCCATATCCTTATTTATCATGGGGACCGAATGTACGCAAAAGTTTTTTATTTTATCATATTATTTTTTTTGAAGAGAGAGTGAGGTTGCAATGGTTTGGAAAATTGTTTTAGGCCAAGTCACCCATAATTCAACACCCCTGAACTGATTTATATTCTCATACCAATTATGTAAATTCTATAACCTTTCCATTTCATCATTCTTCTCTTATAGCTCACTTTCTAAAGTCTTCATATGCCTCACTTGTTATGAAGAGCTACAATATTCCATTCTTGTGATACTAATGAGATGGGAGAGATATCACTCCCAACCTCTATCATATATATTCAAATTACTATCTTAGAAGATAATTAGTAAATATATTTTTATTTTTCTCCTTAATAGGAATATATTCCAATAGTAACAATATGATCCATTACCTATTCTTAGACAAAGTGATATTTAATAGGAATGTGTTGCTATAGCTTTAAAATATTTTCCATAAGGTCAAAAACCATTATCAACCATGCAACGTGAAACCACATGGCATCGCAACATATTCTCCAATGAAATTAGGGTTTGAACAAAGTTGAAGGGTGATATAAATGAACAAACGAGTGGAAAAGTGGCTTGAAACAAGAAAAAATGAATGTAAGAGTGGGTTTGTGGCATGCATTAAAGGCCTTCACCCACAATATGTGAGACATGCATATGAAGGCATGCCTTGAAATGCATCTTATTCATTGCAATAAAATTAATTCACCACCCAAGTTAATTTTTTCCAATTGGTATTCCTTACTCATGCATTGTAATTTAATAAAACTTTAATACATGAAAACAAAACTTTATAATATGCCACCTCAATACTTTAGCACAAGACACCTTGAATATACCATATAGTAAGTCATGATGTTAGATTCATGTTTATTCCCCCAAACCTTTATATATAGTTATTATGCCTCATTTAAATGTGTATGATATGAGCTGGGTCATGTATTCAAAATTTTTAATATGTAATACTATCAACCCTAAATATATAAGACTATCATGTAATTCCGAGTAAGATGTTTCAAAAAATTTGACCAATATTTAAGCTATCATGCTTCATAAACAGTAACGAAAGATCCATGTCATGCCATTCAAAGTAAGATGCTTCAAAAAATTTTACCAATATTTAAGCTATCATGCTTCATAAATAGTAACGAAAGATCCATGTCATGCCATGATATGTCAAATCCATGTCATGCCATGATATGTCAAATGTTGGAGGTATTGAAATAAACATTTCCATGTATTCATAACCAAACATAAGGTTAATGATGATTATTTTCTATGCATTAGTAGGGTCATTACTTTAGATGAATCCAAACATATTAGACTTGATTTTTTATTTTACCAATTTTATGTCATAAATATCATGAATCAATCATATTCTAATAGCCATAATGATCATAAAGCCATGAAATCTAAACAAATTTGAGAACCAACCATATCCTTATTTCTCATGGGGATATTAACTGATAAGAAGTGTCTTTGTTTTATCACATTAAATATTTTGGGAGAGAGTAGGGTTGAAATGGTTTACACAAATTTTGTAAGGTGATACACTCATGAGTCAATACCCCCAAACTGATGTATATTCTAATACCAATTATATCAATTCTGGAACCTTTTCATTTCATTATTCTTCTCCCACAACCCACTTTCTAAATTTTTCATATGCTTGACATGTTAAAACGAGTTTCCATATGCCATATGTATGATGATAATGAGATGGGAGAGATATCACTCCCAACATTTGTCTTAGATTTTCAAATGCTCTCTTAGAAGAGGTTTAGTAAGAATATATACATTTCTCTCTTTAATAGGTACATATTCCAATTTAACAATCTAACCCATTACTTATTCTTGGAGACATGAAATTTAATAGGAATGTGATTTTTTTTTGGAGTGCATCATTGAAATTTTAGATATATTAATGGTACTATTGTTGTTAGAGAAAGTTAGACACTAGATTGGCATAATCTACTTTAATATTGTTGAGATTTTGTTTCATCCATAGAATCTATGTACAACATGATGTTGTTGTAATATACATTGCTTTCATAGTAGATAAATAGATGGAATTATGTTTTTTTAGAGCTAGCATTATGGCCACAACACTCCCCATAATTTTAAAAAAAAATATGGGGTCCTCCATATGATTGTTTTTAATACCATACCTTGAATTTCTTTTATTTTTCTTATTTTGTGATCTTTTTAATTTTCTTGGATTTTCATTTTAATTTCTCCTTTGCATTTTTTTTGTCACCAAATTTCCAATGATTCAAGTTTTGTCTCATTCTGACAAATGTTTGGAAAATATTCTCAGTCACAATTTGGTTGAATTTTATCACTTCACTTAAAATATATAAATTTTTATTTTATTTTTATTTAATAAACTATATAAATTTAATTAATATAAAATATATAAATATAGTTATTTGATTGATTTTGATATATATATATATATATATCATTTAAAAAAACTAAACATATATTATAAAAGTTCAATATAAAAAAAAATAAACTAGAGGGATATTCCTCCCCGATTTGCCTTTTTTGGGAGTTCTAATTATCCGTTCTTCAATACCTCTTAGGCGAGGCATAAAAGAGTATTAGTGGAAGGATCATAAGAGTATACATATTATAACATATTACTAGTGGGAGGAGCCTTAAGGGAGATATTATTAAATTATAATGTAATGTTTGAGGGCCCACAACCCACGCATGGGCCTTCACATTAATTTCCTCCCCTTCATAAATGACTCCCTTATATTACATTGTATCATAAAGTAATCAAAACTTATGCCCGAGGAAAAATTTGAGAAACCTCGCAAAATTTATATGTATAATAAATGGGTGAATCCTTATGGCATATAAAAAATTGTATAGGTTATTTTTTCAATAATATAATATACATATATAATTTGTTTGTGAGCCTTTCACTAAATTATATTTTTTTGTTAAATCTTGGGGAATTTTCTCTAGGTTGTAAAGCGCTCCAAATTAGTTAAACTATAATATACTAATATTTCATGTTTGGGAAAAATAAATATCATGGGTAATAGTTCTCTAGGTTCTTATTATACACTATTGCAAACCTTTTTGCATGTTTTTATCATGTTTTACCGCAACAATATTATTACATCTCAAGGGGAACTTAGTTGGAGACACACCCTACCACAAAGGTCTTATTACATCCCAAGGGGAAACTAGTTGGAGAAGAACCCACAAAGGTGTGATGTTGAACTAAAGGAATATAAATATAAATTAAGTATGTGAAGATACAAATTTAAATCTAAGTATATTTAGTAAAAAAAATATCACTAACCAAATATATTTATTAATCTAAATACATTTACTATCCAATTAACATAATTATTAGTATCGACAAGTTTTCATTATTTCTATATATATATATATATATATATATATATATATATATATATTATGAATATTTTAAGATTTGAAGCTCAACATATGCACTAAGAAAAATAAATTAAGTATGAGAATATGCAAATATGAATCTATATATATTTAGTAAATAATCCATTACCAACCAATTAACCATTTATTACAAACCAAATATATTTACTAACCAATTAATCATTTATTAATAATTAAATATATTTTCTAATCTTAATATGTGTTATAACCAATTAACATAACTATTAACATAGACAAGTTTTCATAATATAAAACTTGTTTATTATTCAAGGGTTGCACTTATGTATATATATAAAGCAAATGAATGTTTTAATATTTGAATATAATCTTATGTAGTAAGAAAAATAAATTATAAGAAGATACAAATACAAATATAAATATATTTAGTAATTTAAATATATTTACTAACCAATTAAGATAACTAATATCATAGACAAGTTTTAATAATATGAAATTGTTTTTAACATTCAAAAGTTGGACTCTCATATATATATATATATACATATACATGGAAAATTAATGTTTCAATATTAAATCCTATACAGTAAGAAAAATGAATTAAGTATGAAAAGGTACAAAATCTAAATTTAAATATATTTAGTAAAAAAATTATTACTAACCAATTAACCACTTATTACTAACTAGGTGGAAAAATATTTAATAATTTAAATATATTTACTAACAAATTAACATAACTATTAGCATCAAAAAGTTTTCATAATACAAAACTGTGTTTATTAGTCATAAAGAAATGAATGTTTCAAGATTTGAATATGAGAGTATAGAGTAAAATAAATAAATTAAATATGAGAACATACAAATATAAATCTAAATATATTTAGTAAAACAAATATTACTAACCAATTAACCATTAATTACTAACCAAATATATTTACTAATCTAAATATATTTATGAACCAATTAACATAACTCTTAGCTTTGACAAGTCAAGACCCATTAGCACAACCGGTTGATGATGGGCCTTGTCAGCAAGGAGACCCAGAATCAAACCTCACTGGGGGTGGTTGTGTCATGTTCTAAGGGGAGGTGACATGCTAAAAAGTCAAGTTAGCTAAAGGGCTAGTGTGGCCCAAGCTAGGTGCAATTACCGGGTGACTTTGATGGGACATGCTAAAAAATCCAATTAGATAAAGGGCTAGTGTGGCCGAGGTCGGGTGAGATTACCGGGTGAATTTGATGGGACGTGCTAAAAAAATCCAGTTAGATAAAGGGCTAGTGTGGCCTAGGTCAGGTGCGATTACCGGGTGACTTTGATGGGACATGCTAAAAAGATCTAATTAGCTAAAGGGCTAGTGTGGCCTAGGCCGGGTGCGATTACCGGGTGACTTTGATGGCTTAGATGCCCCTGGGTTGCAACTCCTCAAGCGACAGACCAAGCCTGGGGGATCACAAACAACTTGATAAACAAAAAAAGAAACTATAAGATTTGATAAGTTTTCATAATATAGAACTATGTTTATTAGTTGAGAGTTGGACTTACACATATATATACATATATATATATATATATATATATATATATATATATATATATATATATATATATATATATATATATATATATATATATATATATATATATATATATATATATATATATATATATGACAAATATTTCAATATTTGAATTTTAGCGTATCGAGTAAAAAAAATAATTTAAGCATGAAACTTATTAATAACCAAATATAATTACGCCGTAAGGCATCCTTCTTTGAAAACAAATCCCATAGCTTCCTTCCTGTCATAATTTGTTCCATTTGATTTTTTTTAGACGATTGGGTTATCATTAACCGTTGATTTGAATTGTGACAATTTCCATGCTTTTCTGTAACCGTCCTTCATTCAATAAGCATCTGCTATTTTTTGTGGTTTATTGGATCACCATTATCTTTTATCTTAGAAATTGCATATCTCGATTACTAAATGGTGCGATGACGTAGTTTTGAACCCCATCCCGTTCAATAATAGCTTTGCCCTCGCATCATTCCTGATAAAAATTACTCTGATCCACTAAGATTTGGGTTACTGAGTTTTCCTTTTGCCGTTCATCGAAGGGTTTGGGTAGCTGTCGTTGAAAATTATGATTATTGTGACCGTCCTGGAAAAACTGGTCACAATTGGTTTTGATTAGTAGAATCTATGTGTATTTGGACCTAGGTTGAATCCCTTCTGCAGCATGGCCGCTTATTCGAAATAAATATTTTTTCTTTAGGGTTTTATGGAATCGATCATGTAAATTCAAGCTGGTTGTCCTTTGGTTTTTCTATTTTGAATAATTTCATGTGATCTTCAAGGGTTTGGTTATTGGAAGTTAAAAAGAGAGGTTATAAATGTTATCTTTTGGTATTGAATAATTTTTGTTAACAAGATACATTTGTATGGTAAAGACTAAGGCCATAACATATTGACTTACATGGCCATATGAAACGCTGCTTGTTAGGTTTCTACAGTAACAAATGATTCCAATATATGATCTAATCATTTTTATTGTTGATCATCAGGTGTAATATTTGATCACCATGTTCATTCCTTGTAGGCATTATCTACTATTCATATTCTTTTTATATGCCTTTGTAGCATATTACATGTAGATATTTCATTTTCACAATTTGTTACACCTTTAAGATAATATGAATTTTATGAATATGAAAATGAAATATCTACGTGGAATTATATTTTTTTGGTTCTTTTCCATCATATTATTGCATAAGTAATGAACTTTCTTATGTTTACCTTAATTTCAAATGTGTTTACCTTGTTTGTAAGTATTGATCACTGTTTTTGGTTAATAGAATCATTTTACGTATGAAAAAGAAGAGTCTTTTTTGATTGGATATAAGTTTCAAAATTAATGAAATCATCTATGTTTTTTCAAAATTAAGGGTGTTCCCATTGTCTTCTAAATTCTATTACTTACCATTGTGATTGGTTGATATCACCATTCTTTTTCATATGCAAAAAAAATGGAAAAAGTGTTTTCTTTCTTGAAAAAATATGTCTGCAACAAAGAGAATTGACAGTCTTTATTTTGTTATTTATATGGTGTAGGTGAGACGACTTCTCAATATGGGTGCAGATGTGAATGTACCTGCATTTGGCCCAAAATATCCTGGGGCCACTCCTCTAAATCTTGCTGCTACTGGTGGGAATTTGAACATGATGAATGAATTACTTGAACGTGGAGCTGACATTGATGCATGGACTAAGGGTGGTTGTGGATGTAAGTTTGATTTTTCTACTGTGTGTATCTTTTTCATATTGGGTTTTTTTCCCACCTTGTGTTTGGAAAAGAAGAAAAAAAAGAATCTCTTCTGGTTTTTCCTAGAGATAAAGATGGATTCTAAAGGCTTTGTAGTCAATTTCATGCAGCCATATTGTGCAGTTGCATGTTGAATGTTACTTGTATGGATACGTGCCTTCTGATTTGTTAGTGTATTGAAAGTGGAAATAAATTTTATAAACTTAATATATATCTATATATATATATATATATATATATATGTGTGTGTGTGTAGGTTTTATTTTTTAAACATAATTTTATATTAACTTGTAGGGACTCCACTTCACAATGCAGAAAAAGAGCAGAATAGGAAAGAAATTGAATTTTTGATTGACAATGGGGCATTTATTCCTCCTGATATAAATGACAGGAGATTCAATCCCGAACTAAATTATTGTCTAGGACTTACATGGGCTTATGTTATCATAACGCGAAAAGAAGCAAGCTTCTCTGCTAGCGATGGGACTTGCAGTGAGGAAAACATTTAAGGAATCCAAAGATATGTGGTTTTTACGTAGAAGTTATGGAAGAAAATGATACTAACTGTGAAATCATGATATATAAAAAAGACCACATATCTAGTTTTAGGTCATCAAGGTATTTTTATAGACTTCCTCTAATTTTCGGTGTAGGCAGAACCTGAGCTTTATTGATATCAATCTTAGAACAATATATGTTTAGAAGTCTACTTACTTTTCATAATGTTTAAATGGAGTATCAATTAATAGTGATGGTGAATAAATTCTAGGGATTAAGTATTGCAAGACTACTAGAACATTGCATATGTGACGGTATGTTGTGTAAAAGGAACCATGCATAGAGACATCTACATAGTGGATCTCTCTCTTGTGTTTGAAATGCATCTGTCAGTTGGAACTTCAAACTTGCAATCCATGGGGATTTATTGGAAAATTATATTGTTCCTGACTATGATATGCATTGATTTTCTATCAGTTATTTAGGGTTTTCCATTAGTAATTTAACATTATGTTGTTCTGCCTAGAATGTGTAGATCATAGTCTAGTACATTTACAATTTTATAAAAGCTCACTGTAATTTCTTGTCCTTGTTTTGTGAATTTTTTTGTAGCATTATTTTTTTGTAATTTTAAGAGTCTTGAACGACTAAAATAAGTACTGATTCTAGTAGTCACTCATCCCCTCATACACAAAAGGGAGTGGACATGGATGCCATGGGTATGATTTCCAAGAGGAGATGTTGTAATTATTATAAAAATGTGAAAAGTATAACTTGCAGAGGCAATAAGGGCAGATGGATTGTGCAGGTAGATGAACGAATGGGAAAAGAACATGTATTCAGGGTATGCAAACACAGACCCTATAATTATTACAAGAAACTTGCAATTCTTACAAGAAACCTGCAATGAGCCTTTCAGATGTTAATCTGATCTAAGCCTCCAAAGTTTACATGAATTGAATTTATGTTTGTGAATAGTTGTAAAGATGAGGATGGTAATGTAATAATGTTTGAAGTTGGGAGTTTTTAATACAAATTTTTTTATTTTGTAGTCAACCATTAATTTGTAGAACTTGATGGACCAATAAGTAATCCAAATTTATTGACTTGGGATATTTTTGTATGGTTATGCTCCACAAAAAAAAAATTGGTTCTCAAATTTAAGGTGGTTTAAGCTGTTATTGTATGTCTGAAAAGGCAGGACCCAACAATTTCTCAGGTGTTTTTTTCTATAATGGTTTTTTACCTGAGGCTTTTGGATGTGGTGAGGAATATAATATTTCAGTTGGGTCACAAGGACCTCCAAGAGTTTCTCCATTTCTGAATGAATTATCACTTCAGATATATGCCACTGAGAATGGACACTTTCAAGGATTTGATAGCTCACATGAAACTACTACTTATGATTTAAGATAACTGAATAACATTTTGTTTACTAATTTTTATCGTCAATGATTTTTTTTATGTCACGATGCTTCAATAATATGCCTTACCACATTACCTTTGCAACATCTGGTGCAATTTCTAGTTACTAACCAATTAACATAACTATTAGCATCACCAAATTTTCATAATATAAAATTGTGTTTATTAGTCACGAGTTGGATTTATGTATATATATAATGAACATGAATATTTAAAGATTGTAATGAGTGTATATGATAAGAAAAATAAAGTATGTACAAGAAGATAGAGATTTAAATATAATTATATTTTGTAAAAAAATTATTACTAACCAAATATATTTATTAATCTAATATATTTACTAAACAATTAACATAACTATTATCTTTTACAATTTTTTGTAATATAAAGCTGTTTTTATCAGTCGAGGCTTGGATTTATGTATATATATAAACCAAATGGATGCTATGCAATAAGAAATAAATTAATTTAAGTGCGAGAAAGTACAAATTTAGAACTAAATATATTTAGTAAAAAAATTATCACGAAACAAATATATTTACTAACTAATTAACCATTTATTACTAACCAAATATATTTACTAATCTAAATATATTTACTAACCAATTAACATAACTATTAGCATCGACAACTTTTCATGATATAAAACCGTGTTTATTAATCGAGAGTTGGACTTATGTGTATATATAAAGAAAATAAATGTTTCAAGATTTGAATGTGAGCCTATGCATTAAGGAAAATAAATTAAGTATGAGAAGATACAAATCCAAACCTAAATATATTTAGTAAACGATTTATTACTAAACAATTGAACATTCATCACTCACCAAATATATTTTCTAATTTAAATATATTTACTAACCAATTAACAAAACTATTAGCATTACCAAGTTTTTATGATATACAACTTTATTTATTAGTCGAGAGTTAGACTTCAGTACATGTATAAAGAAAATGATTTTTTCAAGATTCGAATATATTTCCTTTATGTTTCTTTTCAATCTAGATTTTTCTCTAGTCTCATTGTTTCTTTAATCGAATATTAATTGGCTTTGAATTTTTTGGATCTTGTAAACATTACAACTAAGTAGGCCAACCCTTAAATATATTATTATCTACCCTGTTTGTTGAATTTCGGTGAATATAAAAAGAGATCGAAGCCACTGGGCCAAAGAATCACTAGTCATTAGACACACTTATGATAAAAAACTATTTTTTTTTGACATTATGAATTTTAATCTGCAATTGGTAGAGATAATCAACCATACTTATTTTATTAAAAAAGCCCAATAATTTTCCAAACAAAAATTGTTATGGTTATCAAAAATAAAAAATAAAATAAAAGGGAAAGGGAAAACACACAAGAGGAATTAGAAGGTAGAAGAAATACACAGGGTTACTTGTACCACTATGTGTTGAGTCTTGACTTTTAAATTCAAATTCCACTACTTTTCAAACAACCTTGTACCATTGTGTGCTGAGTCTTGACTTCTTAATTGAAATTCCATAACTATGTGAACAACCCTCATGAATTAGATATGATTGTGACTAAACAGATGCAAAATTCGAAGAATAATAGTTCCCCAAGGAAGAATAATAGTTCCCTAAATATGTACATTTCAAATTCCTTTTTCATATTGGCTGCAAAACTTTTACTCATGAAATCATCATCACTCCAAAAAATTATATCATACACATAAATAATAATGATCAACAAAATTTCATTTTCAAATTTGATATAAAGATTGTTATCTATTGTTTCTTTCCTAAAACCTTACTACTGTAGGTATTTGTTGAACCTTGGGCACCGTTCCCTATGTGTCTATTTTAACCCATGCAAAACTTTCTTTAATTTTCACACATGGAATTTTTCTCCTAATGGTTGATATAATTTTGGTTTCTCAATGTATAATTCTTCCTATAATTATCCATTTAAGAATGTTGATTTGAAATTCATCTAAATTTTTTTAAATGTTTTAAAGCATGCAAAAGACAAGAACATTCTTATGACTTCAAGTCTGGAAACTAGTTCAAAGGTTTCTTCAAAGTCAATTCCTTCTACTTGTGGATATTTTTCATTTTGGGTTTTCTTTTTTCCTAAATTCCTGTCAAATTTCATTTAACTTATTCCTAAAGAACCACTTTGATCTAGTCACATTCATGTCTTTGGGTCTTGGCACAATTTCCCATTTCTTATTCTTTTGAATTTGGTGTACTTATTCATCCATAACCCCGACCTAATGTTCATATTTATTATCATGTGCAAAACTTTGGAGTTCCATCATGGATACCAGGGAAAAATTTGCATGGTTTGACATCGCTATAAATGCTCTTCTAGTTTGAACTGTTGATTGTCTATTTCCAAGGATTTAATCATATGGATTATGTTTTGGGACATACCTGGATTAAATGATTCTTCCTCTTGTTCTTCATAATATTTTTCTTCTTCCTCTTCTAAATCGTCACCTACATGTTTTTTATTTTGAGGTAAAACCTCATCTATTTTTACAACAATTCTTTCAACTACATTATGTAGTCTTTTGTTGTAAAATTTGTAGCCCTTTCTTTTATATGAATACCTAAGAAAATACCTTTTTTTTTTTAATCAAACTTTCCCAAATTGTCTTCATTTATCTTTATATAGCATTTCCTTCCAAATACCTTGTAGTGTTTGAATATAGTTGGTATATCCTTCCATAATTGATAAGGTGTTTTTGTGTTGTTTACTCTAATTGTGTCCTATTCAAAATGTAGATAAACATAATGCTTCTCCCCATAATTTATCAAGAAGATTGACTTGATTAAGAAATTTTCTTTCCATTTCTTACACTATTATATTCTTTCTTTTATCAACTCCATTTTGTTGTGGTGCCCTTCCAAAAATTTGGTATCTTTTAATCCCATGATTTTCAAAAAAAATATTAAATTAATTAGAGGTAAAATCACCTTTGCTGTCTGATCTCAAAAAATTATTTTTAAAATCAGTATCATTTTCAAAAAGAGCCTTAAATGTATTAAATCTCTCAAATTCCTCAAAATTTTCTTTAAGAAATGTGACCCATGTCATTCTTCAGTAATCATTGAAGAACAACATAAAATATCTCTCATCTTCCAAGTTTTGTATCTTGGTTGGTTTAGATAGGTCTATATGAATAATTTTTAGTGGCCTAGATGTGGAGTGCTATTTTGATTTGAAGAAAACCCTGGTCTACTTCCCATGATAACATGGCTTACAAATAGTGTTATTTAGATTTTGATAATTTTGGTATATATCTCTTACAGCTCGTGCTTTTCTTATTTTAATTTTACAGTCAAATAATATGCGACCAAACCTCATATTCCATAGTCAACTCTCATATGATTTTACCTACAAAACACATATCTTATTTTACTCCATCCATGATACACACATTTCTTGATGTCCTATTTTACCTTACTACTAGTTTTATTGTTTGTGATTTTCTTATCTCACACCATTAAGAGTGGAATATGAGATCATATCCTTGATCACATATTTGAATAAAACTTAGTATATTTTTCTTTATACCCTAAACAGATAGGTCATCCTCAACTTTAGTTTTTCCATTATCAATATTGATTTTTTCTTTTGTAGCTATCCTTGCTGATGCCTTCTTTCCAAGTATTAGTTTTCCTTCATATTTTTATTTTACACCAAGAAATTTACTTTGGTCTCCTATCTTGTGCCTTGAGAATCCACTATCAACATACCATTGCACTTTATTTGTTTTGAGAATAAATTGAAAGATTGCATTCTTCTTGCTTCTCTTGCTTATTTTTATATACTTTTGGGTATTGCATAGTATGCTTTAGTATGCCTTATTTGATGCACTTGTTTAGAGGCATGCTTAATTTGTTTTAATTGTTCGTGATTTATGCCCATAGTTACAACACTTATAGCATTAAACTTTATCTAATATATGATGATATAGGTTATGATTTCTAAGTGTATTTTCATTTAGATTTCTAGGATTTCTCTTCATATAGTTATTCCCTTAATTCTCATGGGATTATTTACTCTTATTTCTCATATGATCAACTCTAATTTTTTTTCTTGTGACAAAAATTATTACAAGAAACAAAATAACCTAAGATAATACTTTGGTAGTTGGAAGAGAGGAATCTCCTTGAGAAAATAGGTCTTTTGAGCCAATTTTGATTGAAGGAAGTTTTCGGGTATCTACTCTACTTCTGGAGTTTCTAATAGGATCGTGATTTTGCTGAGTTATAAATTTATTCTTGAGCACATCAAAAAGTATCTTTGGTTCCTCTTTGCATTATTTTTCTGATGTATTTTCACTTGACTCCTCTTGGGGCTTCCATAACTCTATTTAAAACCAAGACCTATCTTGATTAAAGGTGGCCTCATGTAGTTGAGAATATGATCTAACGTTTCAGTTCCTTTTACAAACTTTAAACTTTGGTTCATTGAGAAATTGTTTTATCTAGTTCCTTTCTCGAGGAAACAACTTGATAATTGCATGTTTCATTTTATTTTATTTAAACTGTCAGTATTTATTTAATTCTTGTTGTCTCATCTAGTTCATGTTTAATGAAAGTGACAGATATTCCATCAGAACCTTCATTATTATTATTCTGTAGCTATTATTTCAGTTTTTTCACATTCTCCCTTGCAATATTTATTTCTTCTGAGGCACTTACAAGTTCTCCTTCAAGATATACCTCCCCTTCAACTTCTTCTTAAAAATATAGGATTTTTATTTGATAATTCTAGTTAGTATCTTGATCATTCATACATATGAATATGACTTCTCCTATTTCATGATCAGACACACTTTCATCACTTCCGTAGGATGAATCACCATACCCTTTGGAAAAGAAACTCTTCTTTTTGATATATCCTTTCCTCATATGATAATGAGGTTTTCCTTTATCATTATAACTCCATTTATAATCACCACAATTTAATTTCGCATAGAAAAAATTAGATGCATAATGTCCTATTATACCACACTCAAAGAATTTGAAGGGAAGATTACCTTTGAATTTTCTAGTCCCTCTTTTCAGATTTCTCAGAAATTGAGCTTCTTCCTCATGTGATTCATAGAAAGAAAATTAATGGAAATTTTTACAGATTTTCTCCCATTTTATTTGAATGTTTCTTCCTTTGAAATTGAATTTTCTTTCTCATTTCTCATTTCATATGTTGTGAAGATTCCATGTAGAGGATATGTACCTAGGTTTTGAAGGTCAATCATCTATACAATGGATGAGACTTTTGGATTAAATATTAAGAAAATATATCTCAATACTTTGTGCACAATACCAATTCCTCAATTGGTTCACTAAGTCCTTTTATAGTATTAGTGATCTCATTTACATAAATAAAGAAGGTTGCAACAGTTTCATGTTAATCCATCATTGAATTTTCAAATTGTTCGTTATCTATTTGAAGCTTTAGTCTTTTCATCTTTTCATATCATTTATACCTACTTTGAATATTATCCCAAATATATTTTTCATATTTGCAATGCATTACCTTGAAAATATAAGCATCTACTAGATCAATCTTGATGACATTCTTTTATTTGATATTATTTGAGTATTTCTCTTTACCATTTAGATTAGTAGGAGACGTTGTTGGGATATGATAATTGTTATGCAACCAACTCAAAAAATATAAGAAACGATATATATCAACTACTTAAAAATTATCCTCCTCGAGGGGAAAAAAAAATTTACATTACATAAATGAAAAATTCTTGGATGATACAACTGAAAATACCTCTTTTGTATATATATAAGTATAAGGGGTCAGAATATAATTAGAGCCTACATGAAAATAATAATGTAAGGGAATAAAAATAACAATAGTGGGCTTCTATGGGGCACAACAATGACAATATTGGGGCTACATGGGCACAAAAATACCAATAATTTGGCTACACTAACAATAAAAATAAGGGGGCTACACTAGTATTATAGGGACCCAAAATTAACCTCTCTTTCAAAAAAGTGTTGTCCTCAATGCTTGAGTAGTTCTGGATCGCTTTCGATGGCAAATGAGGTAATTTGTGTGCCCTAAGGTAAAGGTGAGGAATACATGATATTCAGTAAGGTCAGGTGCTAGTATATATTTGGTCTTACAAGCATGTAAGAGAGAGAGCTACTTATGAGCATGCCTCACCCGAGAAAGTCTTCCAGCTAGAGAGAAAGAGCCCTAGTACCAACTCTCAGAATGTCTAAACCTGGGATAAGGTCTAGATCTGAGGTTAGGTACCTCACAGGAAATTGACATTTCCTTAATATAATCGTTTTAGTAGTATGTTACCAAACTGTCATTTCGTTATGAAATAAATTCTAAGTATAAACAAATATACATAAATGATAAAGGTATGCACAGTGTAGTTAAATAATTTCTGCACTTTATAGTGAAGGAAATTCTGTATTGTCTAGTTAGGTAAGTTAAGTATTATCTTGAAATAAATGAATTATGAGATGAAGCTTTTTAGACATATATATATTATATATATATATAGATAATATCTTCCGTATAAAATTTTCATCATCCCATTTGGAATGTTTAGCAGGTAATTTCTTCCACTTAATGAGATATTCAAAAATTGATCGATTACATGGTTGTCGCGTTCTTATTTCTGTGACTACTTTAAGCTCCAATATGATTTTTCCTTCTTCGTCAAGTTCTGGAAACACTGTTTAAACTAGAATATTGTCACCAATAACCTTCTTTAAGCATGAAACATGGAAAAATGGGTGAAGTTAGGAAGATGGAGGAAGCTCCAATTTGTATTCCGTAGTACCAATATTTTTCAAAACCTAGTAAATGGGTGATAATTTACTATCCTTCTTATCTTGTTTGAGAGAAAGTTGTTTGTATGATTGTAGCTGTAAAAGTACTAAGTCACCTACATCAAATCATCTTTCACTGTGATGTTGATCTTCCTATTGTTTCATTCGATTATGTGCCAAAGTGAGGTTATCCTTTAAGAGTTGGAGAACTTGTTGTTGATGCTTGATGTGATATTCCACTGCTTCAACCTTAGAATTTCATCTTAAATCTGATGTGATGGGTGGTGGATCATATCCATAAAGTGTCATAAATGGGGTCATTTTTGCTGCAGTATGGAAGGAAATGTTATACCACCATTCAGGTAGAGGTAACCACTTGACCGATTCTATTTGTTTATCAGACACAAAGTGACGAAGATAAAATTTTGTACATTTTTTCACTATATCAGTTTTCCCATCAAATTAAGGATGATAAGATGAGCTATGATCTAATTGAGAACCAAGAAAATAAAAAAATTTCGTCTAAAAATTTCCAATGAAAACAAAATATCTGTCACTTACTATAATCTTTGGGTTTCCATGAAGCTTTTGAATTGTTTCCATAAATGCCGTAGGAACTGTACTGGCCTTAAAATGATGAGATAGTGAAAAAACGTGTGAATACTTGGTAAGTCTATCAACTACCACAATTATGACACTCTTTCCTTCATACTTGGGTAAAACTGTGATAAAATCCATTGATACCTCCTCCCAAAGTTGACTTGGAATGGATAAAGGTTGCAATAGACCCAAGTTTTTAATCGTCTCAACTTTATTTTGTTGGCAAACCAAACATTTTTCTACAAAATTTTGAATATCATATTTAAGGCCATCTAAAAAAAATATCTTCTTGACTCTATGGTAAGTTTTTAAAAATCCTGGGTTCCCTTCTAACAGAGAGGTGTGCAATTCCAAAAGAATATTTTTTTTGAGTTAGAAATTCTTATAAATATATAAGTGATCTTTGTACCATAATGAATCATTTTTCCAGTTAAATGTATCATATGCACTAGGATTTTGCTGCAATTTTTGAATGAGTGTCCACACCTCTTCATCATTCTTCCATTCATCCCTTTATTTAGTTATCCACTCAGGTTGGATAATATAAATGGCACAAAGTAATGCTTCCACATCTTCATCCTTTCTTGAGAGTGCATCAACAACAACATTTCCTTCTATTTTTTGTAGATAATTTCAAATTCATAACCCAACATCATTTTCACCCCTTTTTGTTTCTCTTTTGAAGATAATATTTGTTCCAAAAATCATTTAAGACTATCATGATATGTTTTTAACTTTAAGTGTCTTCCCATATGGTGTTGCAATTTCTTTAGTGCATGTAGTATTTCCAACATTTCCTTCTTATAAATAGGTTTGTGTAAATAATTTCATTGTATTGGATGAATTTCCAAAGAAATGGGTCTTCCTTCTTGCATTAAAACAACACCAATTCCATTTCCTAAAGCATCACATTCCATAATAATTTTTTTTTTGAAGTCTGGCATAGCTAAGATCAATGCTTGGAACATTGCCTCTTTAAGATGTTCAAAGGCTTTAGTTTCTTCTGGAGTCTAAGAAAATGTATATTTCTTCAATAATGATGCTAGAGGTGTCACTATTCTCCCATAATTCTTAATAAATTTGTGATAAACACTATCAATCTGAGAAATCCTCGAAGATTCTTTATGGTTGTGGGGATTTTCCATTCCTTAATGGATTTTATTTTTTTAGGGTTTACCTTAACGTCCTCATGAGATATAATATGACCCAAATATTCCACCTCTTGTACTCCAAAGTAACATTGGGAGGTTTTTGCATACAATTGTTTCTCCTCCAATAGTTTAAGCACCTTGTCAGCATGTTGAACATGATCCTTCCAAGACTTGCTTTAGATTAGTATAACATCAAAAAATACTAACATAAATTTTCTAAAGAATGGTTGGAAAATGGAATTAATCAAATCTTGAAATGTAGAAGGTGCATTACTAAGCCCAAAAGGCATGACCAAAAATTCATAATGACCCTCATGAGTTTTGAATGTTGTTTTCAGAATTTCTTAAGTCTTCATTCTAATTTGGTGATATCCTGAACGAAGGTCTAACTTCTTGAAGTAAATTTCTCCATGTAATTCATCAGAAAATTAATCAATGACAGGAATGGGAAATTTATATTTAATAGTGTTCTTGTTGATCCCCCTATAATTCAGACACATACACCTCGATTTTTCCTTCTTTTGCACCAATACTACTGGATATAAAAAATAACTTTGACTAAGTTGAATTATACCAGCCTATATAATTTATGCAACCAAATCATGTACTCCAAAGTAACATTTGGAGGTGTTTGCATATAATTGTTTCTCCTCCAATAGTTTGAGCACCTTGTCAACATGTTGAACATGATCCTTCCAAAACTTGTTGTATATTAGTATATCATCAAAAAATACTAACATAAATTTTCTAAGGAATGGTTTGAAAATGGAATTAATCAAACCTTGAAATGTGAAAGGTGCATTATTAAGGAAAAAAGGCATGACCAAAAATTCTTAATGACCCTCATGAGTTATGAATATTTTTTTCGAAATTTCTTAAGTCTTCATTCTAATTTGGTGATTTTCTAAATGAATATCTAGCTTCTTGAAGTAAATTTCTCCATGTAATTCATCCAAAAATTCATCAATGATGGGAATGGGAAATTTATATTTAATAGTGTGCTTGTTGATCTCCCTATAATTGTACACATACGCCTTGATTTTCCCTTCTCGTGCACCAATACTATTGGAGCAAAAAAATAACTTTGAATAAGTTGAATTATACGAGTCTGTATATTTTATGCAACCATACATTCAATTTGACTCTTTATACATATTACATATAAGGCTTGATGTTTGCAGGAACAATTCCTGGAATCAAGTGAATAGCATGATCATGATCACGAATAGGTGGGATGCCTTTAGGAGTCTCAAAAACCTTAGAATGATTGTCCAAGGATTTTTAGAGATCTGGAGAAATAGATGATTTTGATGTTTGAACCTCTAGTGAGCATAATTGTGCAATTACGCCCCATTGTTATTTCTTCAGAATATTTTTCATTCTGTTATAGCTAATTATATTCTTGGTTTCCTTGGGATATCACTTAATTCAAATTCCTTTCCTTCCCAAAAAAAATTCAAGAAAAGTTCTTGAAAATTGATAGCTATTGTCCCCAAAGATTGTAACCATTTGACTCCTAGTACAACATCAACACCACTAGTGGGAATGGAAAACATTAGACTATTCAATACATATTACCACATGGTTAGCTTGATATTATGTCATTTTCTAGAGAAATTTATAGTTCCGCCATTTGAAACCATCACTTGACACTCTGGTGCTAGATATAGGAAGTAATTCAATTCCTTCAATATCTTACAATGAATAAAATCATGGGTACTACTTGAATCAAGCAACACTATTACCTTTTTATTCTTGATATATCATTCTATCTTGAGAGTTTGAGGAGTGTTAATTAATTCCAATGCATTACAATATATGTTCAAATTCATTACTTCTTTCTATGGGGTTGGTTCCTGGTGTATATCCTCCTATTTTGATGTTTATTGTTCCTTTTCTCCATCCTCTTCAAAATATATGAAGAATAATTTATTCTCATCACACTTATGAACCTTAGTGTATTTTCTATCACAACTATAACAAAGCCCATTTGCTCTTTTATCCTCCAATTTTTGTGGTGTCAACCTTTTAGGTTGTGGAAGACTAGGAGTAGAAGCACTTCCACCTTTATAGTTGTGAGTGGTAGACTTCCTTGTTTCATTAAATTTTCTTTCAAATTTTCTTGCCACCATGAATTCGTTCTCCAATGAATCTGGTTCCCAAAGGAGAACCTCATGTTGGATGTTATATTTTAATGTCCCTATAAATACATCAATCCTATGCTCCTCTAGAATATCGGTTATCCTAATATTCAATTTTTGGAAGTCTTCAATGTGCTCCACCATTGAACCCTTTTGTTTGACATTTATCACTTGGATAAAGAAGGTGTTTCTCTTTGTATCTTCATAATGTGCTATCATTTATTTCATAAACATTGACTAGGTGACAAGTGGTTTAAGAGAAAAAATCCATCTTTTCCATAAAAACTGATTGGGTTCTAGATATAAAGATGCAATATTTACCTTTTGTGAGGGTTTCAAATCTTGTATATCAAAATATTGATCGATATGTAGTATCCATGTTACCGAATCCTTGCCATAAAACTTCCTCATATCTATATTTGGAATATGGTGGTTATTAAACCACACATTGGAGTCTCTAATATTATAATTCACATTCATTTCATACTCATCATGATTTTCATGGATTACCTTCTCACCACTGGGAAGCCTTTCTTGCAACAACTATGTCAACCCTTCCAACATGAAATTCATCACATCCATGTCTACCTTAAAAAATGCCATGTTTCCTTTTATACCATCCATGTCACCTTTTCTTTCTTCTTTTAAACCATCAATATCCCCTTTTGATCCATCCATTTCCCCTTTTATTTCATCTTTGGTTTTTCTTTGTGAGAGCGAAATTTGTTGCACTTGATCTCGTAATTTTGATATATCATGATGCCATTATTTTTCTTCACGCGTCATAGTAGAGAGTTATGAGGGCTTATTGGGTGTAGAATATTTTTATTTTGGAGGAATTTTAATACCCAATACTGATATATATGCTTCAATATTCTCTTGGAATGACTTCAAATAGTTTTTTGAAATTTTTTTTATTCTAGTTTTAAAAAAATACACACTTTTTTCTTTCTTTTAGGAGCTCGATATTTTAAATGGTTATAACTCTGTAATTTTGGATCTCCAAGGTCAGAAATTTCTTCCTATGGTATCCATCTAAGTCTCCTTTCCAATGCCATAAGATGGACTAAAATTGGATTCTTCAAGGTGATGTTATGTCAAATCTCCCACAATCACTTGATTATGGGATTTTTCGATAGATAAAACTTGTATGTAATTCCGCGTATCGTATTTTAGTCTTAGGACCTGAAATTGATATACAAGAAACTAAAATCTATTTTATTTTTGTCACTTTTTACGAAATTCCAATCTGATGCCTGAAGAGAAAGTTATGACGTTTTTCCCTCGATCACTTGTTTGAGACCAAATTAAAAAGCATGAAAAAATGTTAAACTCTTCACACCATATCTCAAAAAATATAGTGAACCGAGATCTGAAATTTTGGCAAGAAGTTCACCAAGATTTTGGCTCCATGTTTTCACAATTTCAGCTTCTGAAGCTTTGACGAAGTGAAACTATAGAATCCAAAGCTTTGATACCAAATGTTATGCAAACAAATCTCAAAATAAAAGAACATATAGATCAACGACTTGAAAATTATCCTCTTTTAGAGGGAAAACTACTTTACATTACATAAATCAATAATTGTTGGATCATAGAAATAACAAGACCTCCTTTTTAGATATAAGAGTCTAAGGTGTCACAATATAATGAGAGCCTACATGAAAATAATAATTTAAGGGCAGAACAATAACAATAGTGGACTTCTATGAAGGACAAAAGTAAGAATATGGGGGCTACATGGGCACAAAAATAATAATCAGGGGGCTACACTAACAATAACAATAAGGTGGTTCCACTAGTATTTTAGGGACCTAACAATAACCATTCTCAACATATATCTAAACTTAAGTGCTTAGAGACATAATATAGTTTCTCATCCTTATCTTCTAGAAGGCATAGTTTGTGCCATCAAATAGGTTAGTGTTGCCTGAGGAACAAACCTTGTGATTATACATGATCCGTTATGATCTACCTTCCAATGGTTAAACTATCTCTGGAGGAATGAAAATATAATAAAAATTACTCATTTATGATTATACTAAGTGGGGCAGAGAGTAAATATTATTTGTAGTAGTATTATTGTAGGAACTAGCATTTTATTACATCATTTTATTGGCACCAACTAGAAGGAGAACCCCAACCCCTTATTTTATAATAATTAAACCAAAGGAGACACCTATATTCTGATTTTATAAGAACCAGCATGAACGAGACACTTATCCCATGATTTTATAGCAACCAAATTTAAGGAGAAACCCATCTCTTGATTTTATAGGCACCAACCTAAAGGAGACACCTATCCCTGATTTACAAGGACAAACCTGAAGGAGACACCTATCCCTTCATTAATATTTATTCTATGTTCTTTTCTTCCTTGGTCTTATCAAATCTGTAATTTTCGCTCTACTCTATAACTATACATAACTACAATTTTGATCTCCTCAATACTCCACACATCTCCTCAATTTTTAATAGTTTTTTCTAATGAACTTTACTTACAACAAGATTGATCTACTGTAAACAATAATCATTGGTCATATCACTTATTTGACACTCTATTATGGTCTTTATTTATTCCTTCACTTGGTCTACTGCAACTTTCTTAGTGTCACTTTTTTTACCTTTTCTCTCCTAAGTACTTACCCTATTAAGGTATGCACACTTTTATCTGCAATTTCACTTGTTTTTATTTACATTTATACATTATGGCATCTCTTTACCATGAGTATATATCCATCGTATTTTTTATTGATTGGGTCATGCTACCCCCTTGACCATTTAAGTATGCCACACTCCATTGAAACACCTATGTTTTTAATAGTGCATTTCATATTTATATGTCACTTGAATTTATTTCTCTATATTATCACTCTTTAGCACCAAGGGATTTATCTGACCTGTAGTTACCTTTTTACATGTTAGCTTCCTTTCATCCAACCATATGAAACATGGAAATTAATCGCTTTACCTTCACACAACCAAAATTTGTATCCATGTCCTTTGGTGAAACCATGACAACTAGAACCCTAACTACCTATAATAGATACTAAAGAAGCCTTATGCTCCCCTCTAGAACATCCCAATACCAATATGGTAACTCGAATCAATATAAAGTGTTGGCAATATGTTTCTTGTGTTCTATAATATTAAATTGATTGTCCTTAATGGAAACTCTCTGGCAACGGATGAAGAAACTATCTGTATGACGAATCTTAGCAGTCTCTCAGAAGTTTTGTGCAGCAGATTGATTATTTTTAATATGTCACAATGTATATGTGGGTTTGTAAAGGCCAAGTCACGTATGCATGCAGAGAAGTACGTCCCAAGTCGCGTATGCCTGTTTGTGTTCCAAAATTATAATACTAGGGGGCTTTACCATGGTATTAGCCCACAGTATTGAGCAATGTATCATCTATTTGATTCCATCCAGAATTACCATCAACAGTTGAGTGGTTTTGACTCATGGTATTGGTAAAAGCTAAATATTTATAAGGAGAAGAAGATTATAATGCAAAGAGTGCATGAAAAGGGTTGTTGATGAATAAATTTCTATAAATAATTTCTGCATGGATGAACTCTATTTTTAATTGATAGATATGAATATATGATGAACCCATGGATATAATGATGGTTCAAGATCTCTAGATCTGAACATGATGAAGCTCTAGTTTTCTTTACTGAAGAAATTAGGAAGAACTGGCGCAAGTCTCCTGAAGAAAATGAAGAAATCTAGGTAAGTTTTATAGATTTGGTATGTTATACAAAATTTACTTTTACATATCTACACGCTAGTTGGTCTCAGTAAAAGCGTGTATATATGCGGGTTCGCTTCATGAAAAGCGCATATGGTAGTTAGGGTTTTCTGAAGAATGTATACACAGAAGTATAGGCGGGTTGGTGTGTAGGAAAGCGCGTATGTACGTAGCTTCAGTGAAGAAAAGTAGTGTATGCTATTTGAATTAATGACTGTCCAGGGTTGAGTTTGTATCTGCATATCTATTATGAAGTCTGGGTTATTTCTGAAATTCTGGTTACAGTGTTTTTACTATTCTAATTGAAGTATTGGGAAAAGTTTATGATTGTTGATAAAAGGGTTGTCTTGAGGCTGTTTGATCAAGTATGAAATTTGATGAAACGTGGTATACAGTGGGTCTGAGGGTTGAAGCCTTCAGTATGGAAGTAGAAACTTCCTGCCAGTAGAAGCTGGTGTTATGTTCAGGGGGTTGAAGCTCCCTTCTAGGAGTGGCTGGTAAACGAGAAGAAAGGGGGTTGGAGCTCCCTTCCAGTAGCATCTGGTAAATGAGTGAAGGTTGTAGCCTTCTACAGGTATAATCCTACATACTAATATGAGTCTGCATCAGTACAATGCTATAAACAATTTTCCATCTAATAAATATTGAAGACAGAGAGGACAATAGTGGTGGTTTTATCTTGAATTAGGTTTCCACCTTAAATATTAGTGTTCATGTGTGTTCCACTTGTGTGATGTTTTATAATGCTGTTACTGCACATATTTAATGATTATATAACCTTATGCATAACTGGTAAATCTGATTTAAAGACTGTTTCTAAGAAGTTTTCTAAATTTGAAAGTTATATCAGTATACGCTAGTTTATTTCAGCATATCTACATGTATACACGAGTTCGGTTCCTAAAAGCCGCGTATGGAATTCTGAAAAAGAAAAAGTTAAATTTATAGATATGAGCTCTAAATAATGATTCACCCCCCCCCCCCTCTCAGTATTTTTCCCAACAATTGGTATCAGAGCAGGTCCTTCTAAAGAAACTTAGCCGCTAGAAGGAAGATCAGCCAAGATGAGCAATCAAGATGGGACAACATCTATCAGGCCTCCACTCTTCAATGGAAACAATTTAATCTTATGGAAAACACGGACACCATCCTATCTTTAGTCTCTTGAAGCAGACGTATGGGCTATTATTGAAGGAGGTTATCAATATCCAGCCTCAGTTCTAACAGATGCAACGACAAGAAAGAACTATGAAACAAATGCAAAGGTGGTCAATGCACTATTGGGGAGTCTAATAGAATCAGAATTTGTCAAGGTCATGCAGTTGAATACAGTAAAGGAAATATGGGACAAAATCATTCTAAGCTATGAAGCAGATACAAAGGTAAAAGGTGCTAAACTCCAAACTCTCAGAATTGAATATGAAAATCTAAGGATGCATAATGAGGAGAGCATTGCCAGTTTCTTTTTACGTCTAGATGATATTGTAAATCGTATGAGAAATTTGGGTGAAACCGTAACTGACACTACTCTGGTTGAAAAAGTTTTAAGATCTCTAACTTCAAAATTTGAGTCAAAAGTGTCTGTTATTGAAGATAAGCAGGATGTTCAAAGTATTACTATTGTTCAACTTCATGGCATTCTAACTACATGTGAAATGAGAAAAGGAGGATCATTTGAAGTCAAAGACGCTGTCTTTAGAGCTTCTACAAAAGGAAAAGAAGTACAAGAAACAGAAGGATCAGGGTATGTTTCAAAAGAAGATGACGTAAATTTTGTAAAGAAGCTCCAAATTGGCACTGGAAGTTTCAGAGGTAAGCTTCCTTTCAAATGTTTTGCTTGTGGAAGAGTTGGTCATTATGCTGCTAAGTGTCCTCATAAAGAAACACATGAAAAAGGAAAGGAAGTAGCAAGAAGAAATAAGAGTCGGTTTAGCACTAGAAAAGGTTATTATACTCATGAATATAGTGATGGGTTATCAGATAGTGAGGAAGAATCTGATCAAGATCTTAGAATTCTCATGGAATTTGAAAAATATTCTAGGGAAGAAAAGGATACTTTTATGGATGCTCTAGAAGACAATGATTTTCTTGAAGAAATCAATCAGCTCAAAATATGTTTGGAAGAAAACAAAATATCCATAGAAACTCTAAAAAATTAGCTTGAAGAAAAGGAGAAAGACAATGAGAAATTAGAATGTGAAATAGTAAGTCTAAGAAAAGAAATTGAGAAAGTAAAGACTTTGAATCTTAGATTTGCTAAAGGATCTGAAACCTTATATGAAATTATAAAGGTACAACGTTCTCCTCTTATAAAGACAGGTCTTGGATTATTCGGAGAATCTTCTCAGTCTTCAGCACTAAACTATCTAAAAGCAACTACAGCTAGCCTACAACATTCTGCCACTCAGCAAGGAAAAAAAGAATTACAGGTAAAGCATCACTACCTCAATACAAAGAACACTAACAGGAACACCTTTAAAAAAAATACCAACCAATAGGTAAACACAAATAGAAGGTTCCATGATCGCAGAAATTTCTTCTTCAATGGAAAATGTTTCTCATGTCATAATTTTTGTCATAAATCTGTTCAATGTGTTGCATACAAAACCATCGTGACTAGAGAAACAAGAAAGAAAAGAATTGATACTGGAATAAAGAAGAATACATATAACAACTTTTCTCCTCTTAAAAGTGAAATTGAATGTGCTTATTGCAATAACTTTGGTCATGAAGAATCTGAATGCAGGAGCAAACTTCAGCCAGAAGATCATATACCTTCAACTTCCAAAGTATGGAGAAAGAAGGACTTACAGGTTGAGAACTGTGGCATAGCTTTATTTGTAGAAGGAGAAGAAAATCAATGGTACATTTATAGTGGATGCTCAAAACACATAACAGGTGGCATAAATAAACTTCTTGCATACAATGCTCTAGAAAGTGAAAATAATATTACTTTTTGAAATGATACTCCTGTTGTCATAAAGGGAAAAGGTTCTGTTTTTCGAAAGGAAAAGGTGAAAGCTAACAATGTTATATATGTGGATGGATTAAAGCATAAACTGTTAAGTGTAAGTCAAATGTGTGATCAAGGAACTGAAGTTTTCTTTAGCTCAAAAGAATGTGTGGTACATGATCTTGATACATGAAAAACAATTATAAAAGGAAATAGGACACCAAGCAATTTGTATGTATTGAAAAGTTGTAAAGAACAATGTTACTTGGGTAAATCTTCAGAAAATTGGTTATGGCATAGAATATTGGGACATTTGAGTTTCTCTCAAATCAAAAAATCTAGCAGACTCAAAGCTATTTGTGATCTTCCCAATATTACTCTGCCTGAGAGTATCATATGCAAATATTGCCAATTCAGTAAGCAAACCAAAGTGCAATTTAATGCCAAAGAAGGATCAGCAAGTAAGTCCCTTGAACTCATTCATATTGATATATGTGGACCTATGAGAAAAAGGTCACCTCATGGAGAACAATACTATATTATGTTTATTGATGATTTCTCTAGAATGTGTTGGATTGGGTTGCTAAAACACAAAGATGAAGAATTCGAAAAATTTCAGATCTTCAAAGCACTGGTTGAAAATGAATTAGATCTAAAAATAAAAAGTCTTAGATCTTATCGAGGAGGTAAATATATATCAGATGAATTCTTTTATTTTTGTGAACAACATGGAATAAAAAGACAGTTTTCTATGGCTGGTACCCCACAACAAAATGGCATAGCAAAAAAAATGAATAGAACAGTTCAACAGATGGCTCGGGAAATGCTTGATGATTCAAGAACACCTGACACATTTTGGGTAGAAGCAACACATACTGCGGTAAATATTATTAACAAAGAACATGTTCATGTAAACAGTGATAAAAATCCATGTGAGCTCTGGTATGGTAATCTTCCCATTGTAAAGAATTTTAAAGTTTTTGGAAGAAAATGTTTTATCAAGAACAATGATGAAAAACTTGGCAAGTTTGAACCTAGAGCAGATGAAGGAATATTTCTTGGTTACTCTTCTAGAAGTAAAGCATACAAATGCTACAATAAAAGACTTCGGAATATTGTTGAATGCATTGACATTATAATTGATGAATCTCTCTCAGATCCAAAAGGGGAAATACAAAAAACAAATGAAGATGATGATGATGTATATCTTCCTGCATCTAATAGAGATAATATAGAAGGTGAACCCAATGAAGAAGCAGAAGATCTATCTGAAAAGGCTCCATCTAGGTACGTTGAAAAGAATCATCCAGAATCTCAAATTTTGGGAGAAAAGGGATCAGGTGTCCAAACAAGAAGAACTCTTGTAGGGTCTACCAGTTATCTAGCATTTTTATCCACCATTGAACCATAGAATGTCAATCAAGCTAACAAATATGAATTTTGGATTCAAGCCATGAATGAATAACTTGATCAAATTGAAAAGAATCATACTTGGGAACTAGTTCCAAGACCTCACAATAAAAATGTTATTGGAACAAAATGGATATTCAAGAACAAGTTAAATGAAAATGGAGATGTTATTAGAAACAAGGCTAGACTTGTTTGTAAAGGGTATGCTCAACAAGAAGGTATAGAATTTGAAGAAACATTTGCTCCGTAGCTAGACTTGAAGCCATCAGAATGTTTATTGTTTTTTCAAGCTTTCAACAAATCAAAGTTTATCAAATGGATGTTAAATTTTCTTTCCTCAATGGTGATCTAGAAGAAGAAGTTTATATAGAAAAACCAGAAGGATTCATTTTGGGAAATGATGAAAAAATTGTTTGTAAACTTAAAAAGGCTTTATATGGTCTCAAACAAGCTCCAAGGGAATGGTATTATCGTCTTGACAAATATCTTCATCAACAAGGATTTTCAAAAGAGATGTTGATAGCAACAACACACAAAAGAAAATGATAAACTATTGATTGTGGTTGTATATGTTGATGATATCATTTTTGGAAGTAATGAAGAGTCCATGAGTCAGAAATTTGCTTCTATTATGCAGCAAGAATTTGAAATGTCTTTACTTGGGGAACTAACATTATTTCTTGGCTGACAAGTGCAACAAGCAACATATGGCATATTCTTATCACAAGCAAAATATCTTAAGAGAATTATGAAGAAGTATGGGATGGAAGATTGTAAACCTGTAAGTACACCAATGATAACCAGGTGTAACCTTAGTTCTCATGATGATTCTTCCACGGTGAATCAACCAGAATACATATCCATGATTGGAATTATACTTTATCTCACCGGGACAAGACCAGACATTATGCATGCTATTGGGATTGTTAGACGATTCCAAGCTAATCCAAAAGAGTCTCAGCTTCAGGATGTAAAAATAATATTGAAATATCTACAAGGAACACAAGACTTTGGACTATGGTATCCAAAGAATGCTGATCTCACTCTTCATGCTTACACAGATGCAGATTGGGTTGGAAATGTTGATGACCGGAAGAGCACTAGTGGTGGTGCATTCTATATGGGGCCTCGATTAGTATCTTGGTTCAGCAAGAAGAAAAGCTCTATTTCCTTATCTACAACATAAGCAGAATATGTGGCTACCGCATCATGTTGCACAAAACTTCTTTGGATGATGCAGACTTTACAAGACATTCAAATCAAATGTTCACCTCCCATGTCCATTATGTGTGATAATACAAGTGCCATTAGTATCTCAAAGAATACTGTTATTCATTCCAAGACCAAGCACATTCCTATCAAGTATCACTTCTTACGTGAAAAAGTGCTTGAGCAAAAGGTGAAATTGGAGAAAGAACAAGTTGCTGATATATTTACTAAACCTCTTCCTAGGGAAGCATTCGAATATCTCAAACAAAAGCTGGGAGTTGTCTCTGTCGCTCAGAAGATCAGATCTGCTTAAATTCAGAAGATTAAATTGGATACGCGGATTTCATAAAGGACAGTCGCGTATATACACGAGTTTATATACATAAAACCGTGTATGGGTTTTTGCTGGCACATTTTTCTGGGTCAGCATTTCAGAACATTTGTAGTGTTATTGGGTATCTCTAGTGATGTTGCAGTTCTCACATTTCTATTTCATTCTCTAATATTTTCTGATGAATATGTCTGGATGATTTGTTGTTGAAAGTTTTCAGGGTGCACAAGCTAAGGGGGAGCACTTGTCCTGTGGGAAAGGATGCATTGTTGGCATTCTAAGTGTTTGTTGTGGTCTGATGTCATTGGTCTTGCTTATAAAAAGTCATTTGATGAAAAGTTCATGTTGAGATCTATGATGTAAATTGCTATATTCAGTCATGTAAGGACTTTTTCCATTGTGTAAACCCACTTGGTTGGGTAGTTTAGTAAAATTTTGTACACCCACTTGGTTGGGTAGTTGAGTCCAAGATGTCAATCCACTTAGTTGGATAATTTCTCCAAGTATGAGTAATTGGTGATAGGAAAGGTCATACTCGGTTAAAAAGTCATGTACTTCATTTCCAAATATGTTTGAATATTCAAGCATGAACTCAAGGGGAGAATAGTAATTTCTGTACAAGGGATGTTGATCTGCCCTTTGCCCTTGATGTCAAAGGGGGAGAATTCTGAGGATGGTTGAATACAGATTCCTAATGTTTTAATGATTATGGTTGCCATCAAGTCCAAAGGGGGAGATTGTTGGCAATATGTTTCTTGTGTTCTATAATATTAAATTGATTGTCCTTGATGGAAACTCTCTGGAAAAGGACGAAGAAACTATCTGTATGAAGAATCTCAACAGTCTCTCAGAATTTTTGTGCATCATATTGATTATTTTTAATATGTCACAATGTATATGCGGGTTTGTAAAGGCCAAGTCGCATATGCATGCAGAGAAGTACGTCCCAAGTCATGTATGCCTGTTTGTGCTCCAAAATTATAATACTAGGGTTCTTTACCATGGTATTAGCCCACAGGATTGAGCACTGTATTATCTATTTGATTCCGTCCAGGATTACGATCAGAAGTTGAGTGGTTTTGACTCATGGTATTGGTAAAAGTTAAATCTATATAAGGAGAAGAAGATCATAGTGCAAAGAGTGCATGAAAAGGGTTGTTAATGAATAATTTTCTCTAAAGAATTTCTGCATGGATGAACTCTGTTTTTAATTGATAGATCTGAATCTATGATGCACCCATGGATATAATGATGGTTCAAGATATCTAGATCTGAACATGATGAAGCTCTAGTTTTCTTTACTGAAGAAATGAGGAAGAACTGGCGCAAGTCTGCTGAAGAAAATGAAGAAATCTTGGTAAGTTTTATAGATCTGGTCTGTTCTGCAAAATTTACTTTTATAGATCTATACGCTATTTGGTCTCAGTAAAAGTGCGTATATACGTGGGTTCGCTTCATGAAAAGTGTGTATGGAAGTTAGGGTTTTCTGAAGAATGTATACACAAAAGTATACGCGGGTTGGTGTGCAGGAAAGCGCATATGTACGCGACTTCAGTGAAGAAAAGTAGCGTATGCTATTTGAATTAATGACTGTCTAGGGTTGATTTTTTATCTGCATATCTATTCTGAAGTACGGGTTATTTATGAAATTTTGGTTACAATGTTTTTACTGTTCTAATTGAAGTATTGGGAAAAATTTATGATTGTTGATAAAAGGGTTGTGTTGAGGCTATTTGATCCAGTATGAAAATTGATGAAACATGGTCTGCAGTGGGTCTGAGGGTTGAAGCCTTCAGTATGGAAGTAGAAACTTCCTGCCAGTAGAAGCTAGTGTTATGTTCAAGGGGTTGAAGCTACCTTCCAGGAGTGGCTGGTAAACGAGAAGAAAGGGGGTTGTAGCTCCCTTCAAGCAGCATCTGGTAAACGAGTGAAGGTTGTAGCCTTATGCAAGTAGAAGCCTGCGTACTGATATGAGTCTGCATTAGTAAAATGTTGGAAACAATTTTCCATCTAATAAATATTGAAGACAAAGACGACAGTAGTGGTGGTTTTCTCCCGAATTGGGTTTCCACCTTAAATATTGGTGTTCATGCATGTTCCACTTGTGCGATGTTTTATACTGCTGTTACTGCACATATTTACTGATTATCTAACCTGATGCATAACTGGTAAATCTGATGTAAATACTATTTTTGAGAAGTTTTCTAAACTAGAAAGTTATATCAGTATACACTAGGTTCTTTCAGCATATCTACGTGTATATGCGAGTTCAGTTCCTAAAAGCCACGTATGGAATTCTGCAAAAGAAAAAGTTAAATTTATAGATATGAGCTGTAAATATTGATTCACCCCCCCCCCCCCCCCCTCTCTCAGTATTTTCCCCAACATAAAGCACTTCATTTAATAGAATTATTCATCCATCTTTGCAATTGAAGTTTATTTTCCTCGTGACATCATAAATTATCATGCCAGAGAGCTCTAACATATGTAAAATCTAGTACCTTGGTACTTTGGTATTCTAGTATAAGGCCCATAAGGGATAAACCTTTGGATACATGTAATTTTGGACCATACCCTTTGTTTTTTACCTTTTCATCCAAAATTAAATGTGCGGGAAAAACCATTCCAAACCTCTAGGTCTACCATGTCAAATGATCTTGGACCAATCACCTTCTACCATGTGTTCCTATTTCCATGTCATTTCCCACATCATTTTTTCCATGTAATATTGGATATTGCACTTGATGTTTATAAAAAAATGGACTATGGTTCTTGTTGCTTCGATACCTCGATATGAGACTTACCATTTCCACATAACCTATTAAGACACATGTCACTTAACCTATTTCAACCAAAAAATGGCTTCCACATCTCTGAGTGCTAACAAGTATCTTCCATGTGTCACTTGCTAATCATCCAATTGTCCATCCAAATCAACCAAAAGTGAGTGTGAAATTCCATTCTTTGTTGCTTCCATGTCATCGTATTTGCTACTCGTTGTCCATGTGGTGCCATGCCATGATGCTTCCATATCATACCAAATACCATATGAGGTGCACACCCCTACTTTAACCATCATGCATGCACGAGTATCCTATAGATATAGGTCGTTGGATCAAGGCATTGTCAACCATTTGATCCATCATGTGCATAAGTGCACTGTAAAATACAAGAATTTTTTAAGCCCTATATTGATTTGGGCCATTGATATTCTCAATGTTTTAATAGTGTGATATGCATTGTTCCGAATCATGGTTTAATCATAATTATTCATGGATTAGCGAACAAGATTAGAGGACTTTGATTTTACAGAAAATTGAATAATTTTACGTTTTAAGGTTTTCACTATTATTACATACACCACATTGTAGGTTTACATATACATTGATTTCACACCCTACCCAGGAATTTTATCAAGCCTCACCTAGGAAATGCCAATTTTTATTCTAGGTGCATTATGGAAACACCAAATTATGTTCCATCGTTCAGAAAATTTAATTCCATGTGGTCACTTTGTGCAAACAAATTTTTTTTGTTCCATCATCCCGCTTCAAGATTTTGCTACTTGATCTGGTTTTGACTCCCCGTGACCTTGACATCAAGGGCACTGCATAACTTAACATCTATGAAAACACAAATTGCTAACAATTAATTCATTTTTTATACTCTAATAGTGCAGGGAAACTACAAGAGGATGAGCATCATGGACACTCATAGCTTTGGATCCATTTTTCTCTCCTTTATTAGATAAATTCTATATTTTAAAACATTGAATTGGGGGGATGAATGCATATTGAAAATAGAGAAGATTGCATGCTTGGTATTTCCCTTTCCCCTTTGAAATGATAATATTCTTGTGGAATTTTAGGGGTATCTATGATCCAAACACTAATGAACTATTGGAATATATGTGAAATGTTGAATTATTTTGTTTATTTATAAGAGGATAAGTTATTTGGCTTCATGCCCTTAACAAAATTATCTTTTATTTATTTAGGTTTTGGAGCGTGTATTTAGACCCATAAGGAAAGGAAGGGTAGTGTGGCTATGAATTTTCACATTCATGTACTAGGTGTATTATGATTTACCATGCGTAATACTTGAATTTTTAATGAGTAACAATGTCGATGATGATGATGCTGTAAATTTCTCAAAAACCTATTTTTTTAGAATTCTCCTAATTTTCTCCTTGCAATTTGTAGCAATAAATTGATTTTTTTTTTAATATATACTAGAATCAATAGTTATTCAAGAATAAATAAGGCTCAAATATATCTATATACTATTATAAACCTTGGGATATCTAAAAATTATATGAAATCCAATGCCTAGCACTATCATCATAATCATAATTGTCATTTACAACTATATGTGTGTGTGTGGGGGGGTGGGGGGGCTGTGTTGCTCCCAAGCATAGAGAGATAGAGGACAATGAAAAATTAATTTACCAAAAAATTAGAAATATCAAGAAAATACAATAGTGATAATGTGGCCTAAATGAGTGAGTTGTAATTATACCTAGATTTAAATGCGTTTCTCCTTTAACCTTCTGATGCTTTCTTGTCAACCATTTAAGGTTTTATTTTTAGGGAGACTTGCATATGATGACATAATGTAATGAAAAATTTAACGATGAGATTTTTTGAATGATAATTTTTATGAATGGTTTGGAATCTTGTAAGTATAAGTACCTAATTACCTCTCTTTATTGGATGTTTTGCGAATTAGGCTTGCTCCTCACAAAAGATGCATGTTCTATAAAACATGTTGTCAAAAAAATATATTGAAATTAACTTGAATAATAGTGAGGAAAAAAAATCAATATTCACAATATAAGCTCTCCATCATTTCCATAAGTCAACTATGTATTGATTATACCCATACATTTCATCTTGAGAAGGAATGTAGAAAGTAGGGGTGAGAGGAAAGTAAGTAAACAAAATCCCATACTTCGTCTTTCCTTTCTACCAAGATTTTATATTGGAACCATGTTTGATATAGGTCTCTCTATACCCAAATATTAATTAGTAATGATGCACCTACTTTGTTATGGAAGAAATCCTGTCTTATCAATGCAATTTCAATTTTATTACTCATAAATTCTAGACTGATGGTGAAATATAGAAGCGTCATGTTCATATGATAATCCTTCATGTTAAAAGGTTTTTTTTTCTAAATAAGACTAATTCTATTAAGAGAGCATATAGTAAAATGTGAGATTACAATAATGAGCAACAGAATATCAAGGAGCCAGAAATGATAAACTATCAACCTCGGTCACGAAGAGAAGCCATGGACTAAGCAGAAAGAAAACAAAATATATCACAAAGGATAGCAGGAAACAAAAGGATAGACACAAGGGTCTACCTAGAATGGGTCGAAACTTCTATACGACATTTTTTCCCTATTCTATTACTTACTTTGACCCAGCACTTGTGGAGAGGCTGGGCAGGAACCATTTGCAGATTATTCGGCATTGAAGGTGGAATTTCCTTATCTGAATCTGATGAGGAAGACTCATGAGTGTGTTTTTGAGAAATAAAAGGTTCAAATGGATCCTCAAGGCTAGTTGAAGGCATGTCCTTCATGTGCTCTAGGTCCTCCCATTCTGCTTCAATCTCCTGTTCGTTTGAGCTAAAGGACTCTATGTCATCCATGGGGGGTGGATCGCAAGGTTTCCAGCCTTTGGATTTTGACTTGTGGATGAAGTTCTTACTTTTGTTGAGGAATGAGGCACATGCGTTTAGAAGGTGCACTGTCTGATGGCTATGACGGCATCAGAATGCGGTATTCTCAAAGTCCAGGGTCTGTTTCCAATGGAAGTCCCCAACTTTGAGGTTAATTTGATCAGGTAGACCTTTACTAATGTCTATTTCCATGAATTTTTTTCAAAAGGTGTATATTCCTTTCTCCCCTCTAGAGGTATCTATAGCCAGGAAGCAGCCTAATGTGTTTCCAATCCCTTGGGAGATCGAGAAGTGCCATAAATGTGCCGGTAGGTTCGGAAGTCGGATCCAAATGGGAAGCTTGGTGATGTCTGCTGTAGTGGGGTCGAAATATGGGAACCAAGGGGTGAGGAATAACCCTGCTATTCCCCAAAACCATGGGCCTCCTATTAAGGCTTTCTGATAATCTTCGTTGAAAGAAAACGCTACAATGAAGAAACCCTTCGAGCAAAGGAATAATTTTCTATTGTTGGTCCAGTTGGAGTGGATCCATTGGTATAGATCTGCTGTTTGAGGCCATAGGCCATTAAACCTGCAAATGATGACGATCTCTTCAAATGTAATGTATTGATCATCTAGCGATGAATGGGATATTTCGATGGAGGGGACTTCCTCCATCTTATCCACCAAGAAAGGCTTGGGAGCCTTAGCTAGTTGAGCAGTTTTCTTGGGCGACTGTGCATGGATCTCATCCTTGTAGGAGAAAGCGGGAGCAGAGGATGGTTTCCCCATGTTAAAAGGTTTTTTCTTGCACTTCTTGTAATGTATTTAATAAATCATCACAATTCATTTAATATATCCTAAAAAAAAATTCTCTTTGAAAACTTTTATGAGTAATTATCTAGGGGTTTTTACCTATTTTTCCTTTCACCTCTTCATTTCCTGTGTATTTCATCATTAATATTATTTTCATGAGGTTTATGAGAACCATTAGTCTTACAATTTTCATGATAATTTTTTTGTTATTAGTGGCATTGGGGCATGAGATTGATTTATTACCAAATGTAGACTTAGAGGAAGGGTGAACCTTGGAGGTTCTAAGGTCAGTCTTAATAGTAGTGTCTAGTTTGTTATTATTGAAATGAAAAACATAGAGAAATCAACATAATTATGAGTAAACCTTGAATAACCTTGTTATAACTCATCCCTCTCTTCTAGAAATTACTTAGTGATGTAATTATAGGATTGTTGTATTTTCTATGATAATCCTCATCACAAAGTGACCAAAATAGGATGTTAAATTTTTCCATTTAAAAAATAAAACGTTAGTTTTTTTAAAAATATTTTGGATGCTTAATTTAACTAATATACCTTTTTTAATTATGCAAATTAATATTATTATTATTTATTACTATTACATTTTTATATAGACTCATGATTTCACTTATTTTATAGATATGATAGGAGTGATTTGAGCTAAGGTGGAATACTTAATAATTATCAAGGGTCTTTATTATTCATGATGAAATATTTGATCCTTGATTTATGCCTCTCAATAAATACTATGATATCATTCCCAAAGCTCATCCTGATCTCACAGGGGTTTTCCTCTGGCAAGAATATAAAATGATTATATTTGATATGAAAATACTTATTATGACATGGCCAAAATAGGATGTCAATTATTTTTATTTGAAAAATAAAAACTTATAAAAATTATATTTTTCAATTATTCAACTTAAAAATATTCCATTCTCAACCACCAGCACCCCTCCCCGAGGTAGCACACTTGGAAATCCCATGAATATGTAAGTTAAATTTGAGTGAAAGGTTCCCATATGAAGTTCTCTATAGTTTTTAACCCGTGTGTCATTTATGAGGTACTTTTGGTGCTCCTAGAGATTATAGTGACAATGGTTTGAATCAACCCTATCTTATATAAGTATAAGACCAACCCAACTCTAACTTTTTCTTAGCATTGAATGTATATTATTTTCAAATATACATATTAATATTATTTTTTTAATACTATTACAGTTATATATGAAATCATGGTTTAAATTACTTTTTAAAAGTAATTTAAAGTATGATAATATACCTAATAAATATCTTGATTATTGATTCATGGTTAGTGTGTAAATAGTTTAAGTGCTTGATCATCGATTTATACACTTTGAAATCACTTATGCTAAACCATATATGCCATTTATAAAAATCATCCTTCTCTCCATAAGATTGTTGATTGATATTAACATTGAATTATTTTATTTTCAATCTTAATTCGTATTGAGAAATGATTAAAATAAGATGTTACTTTTTCATTAATTTTTTTTTTATATTTTTAGTATTTAGTTAAACCAACATGTATTTTTCAATTCTCAAAATTAATATTATTATAATTGATATATAAATTCGTGATTTAAATCAATTACAAATTATAAATTTAAATTATTTCATAAATATTATAAAATTGATTTCAAATATAATTAAATAGATAATAATTTTTAAAAGCTTTTACTTAATAATTCAAAATTAATTTATATAAAAATATGTTTTTATTACTTAATTCATACCCATTAATTACCATTTAATTACCATTTACACTTAACTCTAATATTATTTTCATGATTATCTCTTTTTTTAATGCTTTAAACTGGGAATTATCAAAAGAAATTAAATATGGAATTATCAAAATAAATTTGAGATATTATAGGAGATATTCAAAGGTTCTATGAAATACATAATAATTAGTGAATGAATTTTGTTTTAACATATGTGTATCTAAATATTAAGTATTGGATGTTTAATAGCTTGAGTGGGTCCAATGGTTAAGAGCATGTATTTCCTCTTAAGAGATCATAGGTTCAAAACCAGAAGAAGTAAAGTATATATGCTTTGGTAGATTTAAAATTCACACACACACACATATAGCTTAATAGAAAAAGTTTTTTTTATTAAAATTAAATAATATAATTTTGAGCAAAATTGTAATATTTTATTATTTAAAATGTATTTTTCAGTATATAACTAAAATTAATACCTTAAGAAATATTGAGACATTCAAATTTTACAATTATTTAATTTAAAATTATATTCTTGGAAATTTCTACCAATTTTTTTTAATTTTTGTATTTTTTTTTGTATTTTGACAAAATCAAGTACAAAAGAATGAGAAAAAAAACACACACATTTCTTTTTGGGTCCCTTGTCCCATAAACAAGAGAGTTTCATACACCAATTTGGTGTCTAGCTTGGCTGTGACCTTAAAATTCAATTATATATATATATATATATATATATATATATATATATATATATATATATATATAGCTTAATTAATAGAAAAATATTTTTTTATTAAAATTAAATAATATAATTTTGAGCAAAATTGTAATATTTTATTATTTAAAATGTATTTTTCAATGTATAACTAAAATTAATACCTTAAAAAATATTGACACATTCAAATATTACAACTATTTAATTTAAGATTACATTTTTAGAAATTTCTACCAGTTATTTTTTTTTGACAAAATCAACCAATAAAAATGAGAAAAAAACAGACACATTTTTTTATTAGTTATACTATATAACTATGTCTTATCTAATCACATAAATAATATTAACTATTAATATAATAATATTTTGTATTTTACTTTATATAGCATGTTTCAAGAGAGACTAATAGAATAAATAATTTTAATTAACAATATAATAATATTTTGTATTTTTGTTTATTTAAAAAAAATTAAGGATGAAAGTTTATTTTAAAGTTTAAAATCTTTAGTCTTTTATTTATGTATAATATGTAATTTGTAAAATATTTAAAATTTTAATAAGTTTATATTGTTTGGTCTTTTTAACGTAAAAAATAATTATATTATATAATTAGAAAAAAATAGTAAATTTAAAAAATAATAATAAAAAAAAATTAGCCCACGTGCAACTACTATCCCTAATTTTAAAAAAAAAAAAAATAACAAATAAAAATATAGATTTGTGAAAACAAACCAATCAAACAACATATTCATTCCGCAATAATAATAATAATATTATTCATTCCGTTATATGATTCTGTTAATAATATAATGATATTCCACACTTTTCCAATTTTTCCAATTGAATATGTAATATATAATATATAATAAGATATTACACTTTCCTTTATTCTACAATATAATAAGATTTCATACTCCCCTTTATTTTAAGAGAATAACGCATTAAAATATATATATATACGGGTGGGAATAGGAAAGTCTAGGAAAGGAGAGATCCCCCTCCAAAAAAAAGAGAAGAAAACCCTAGATCAAAAGTTAATATGAGCAATATGTCTAAGGATCTTGTATGATGCCAATTAATATGATAATATTTTAGACATTCCCAATTAACAATATACTAATAGTTTATACTTTCCTTTATTTTAAGGCATAAAAAATATATTCGTGGCTGGGAATAGGAAAGTCCAAAAGAAAGAGAGATTCCCAAAAAGAAATAACGTTAAAGTTCATGGTTCATAGCTATAAACAATTAAACAATTTATGCAAGATTCATGGTTCATAGCTATAAACAATTAATTTATATTTATGTTAACTCTGAGAAATAAAATAAAAGTTATATAACAATTAAATTTATTAAAGAAAGAAGTTAAGATACTTCAATCACTGATTTAGTGGAAAAATATTTTTTCCCATATTTCATATTTATATTTTTAAAGTAGCATTTAAAATATTTAGTTTAGTGGTTCAAAATCCATTTGATTTTATTAATATTCATTATAACTTTGATACAATGATTTTCTATTTAAGTAATTTAACTATATTTTAAAGTGAGTGTGTTTGACATGAATTTTAACAATGGTCGTTACCAACATAAAGCGTTACTAAAATGCTGTTTTCGAAATATAACCAAAATTAACAAAAGGATATTTATAGTGATAGGACTACATATATGTTTTTAAATACATTTAGATTGAGTAATATTTAAATTTTATTAATAGTATATTATTTAATTAATAATATTTAATTTTTATTAATAAAATATTATTTAATGAGTTATTGTTTCATTATAGTATTTGCTGAAGAAAAATGAATAAATTAAAACGTTTTATACTTTCTATAAAATAGACTTAGTTTTCTAATGATATTATAAATATGGTTTTGATTTTGTATTTTTCATATATATATTCAAAATTTCAAAATTATATTAAATGTTCAAGAATATTTTAATAGTAGTTTTAGTAATAAAGTAAAGTGATCCATTCTAGTTGAGTAGTGGGAATTCATTAAATTATTTTCTTTAAATAATCTAATTTGATATCATCTTTTTAATGAGCCATTGAGGTGATCCCTTTCATATTCACCCACTCAATGCAACTCAAAGAGAGATTCCACGTTCCAAAGGCCAATAATTTCATCCTTGATGCTTGGAATTTTTTTGAACCAAGTGCGGAATATGTTTATAAATTAGTTCCTAAATTAGTTGAATAAATTTATAGTAACAAATCCAAGTAGGTAACCGCTTGACAATAAGAATGACTAAGAACTAATTAAACTCTAAAATTAGTCAAATAAATTTATTTTCTAATTTGATAGCATCTTTTTAATGAGCCATTGAGGTGATCCCTTTCATATTCACCATCACCAATTCAATGCAACTCAAAGCAAGATTCCACATTCCAAAGGCCAATAATTTCATCTTTGATGCTTGGAATGTTTTTGATCCCAGTGTGGATATGTCTATAAATTAGTTCCTAAATTAGTTAAATAAATTTATAATAACAATTCCAAGTAGGTAACTCCTTGACAATAAGAATGATTAAGAACTAATTAAGCTCTAAAATTAGTCAAATAAATTTGTTTTAACAATTCCATTAAATTTAAGTAACTCCTAACCATTAAATGATAGAGAAGTAATTGGATTCTAAAATTCTAGATCATGAATGGTAATGGAATGGAATTTAAGATAAATATGGAGAGAGAAAGAAACACATTTCATATTTATCTTACTTTCATTTATTTTATTAATTGTTTATGATATACTTTTTGTAGCTTTGCATGCTCTTACAGTTCTTGTAAAAGTAAATTTTTTTTCTAAGGTTATATTCTACTTATTTATTAGTAAGATACATTTGCAATGTTTTTTTGTATTTTTTTGGTCTACCATTTGGGAAACCGTATTTTTTTGGTCTACCATTTGGGAAACCTGACCAGTGGAAAAACTGTAGATTCATTGACATTTAGGCATGTATATCCAAAACTGTTATTTAAACAAAAAAAGGAAAAATAGAGTGTTTGGCACATATACCATTATAACCTAATTTATCAATAACATAGAAATAAAAAATAAAATTGAGGATTAGTAACCGAAAAAAGATATGGCCAATCATGCAGACTTAAATGTTTCTAAAGTTTCTATCACAATTAGTTCCTTACCACTACCATGTGATCTTCTTGACTTCAATGGTTGGAAGATATCATTATATATCTATTTCAGGCGTTTGTCCAAATGATTAAAGAATAATTGTAACTCATCTAGCATGAAGATGATTTCCTTCATGGCCTTGTTTTTGTCTACAAAAAACTCTATCGAGTAGAATTTTTATATTCCATTTGTACATATATTGATTAAACCTACCTATGGTATTCCCTATGTTAGGAACCTAGTCTACAGTTTCACCTATCACCTCTGAATCAATCAAACATCCATATTCTCCTATATTATCACATTATCCTATTATGATTTCATCCTAAATAGGTTGGGGAGTTTGGGTTCTATAAAAATGTGTGGAGGATTAAGCTCATTGTTGGGGTAATGAACCACCCTTGTTTCTATAGTATCTTGAAACTTTTTACTTCAAGCTTGCTTCTAGGGCATGGCAGAAAATACAAAAGGGTAAGTACAAATTCCTAGATGCTCACAAAATTGATTGGAGATAGGAATGCATGAGGGGACCACAAGTCTAAGGAAGTGTAAGGGAGGGAATACTCTTATGTTACTATAGTGTAGAAGGGAGATAGAAAAAAACTAGAGAGGAGCACAAAAAATGCAGGAGTGCAAGACAGAGAAAATAAAGGAGAAGAAGAAAGGCCTAGAAAAAATCATAGAATTGGGTTGGATAGGAGTAGAAATATTGTGATAGAATTAAAACTGCTCAAGAAATTTAATCTAAATCAAGAGACACAATTCTACTCTACTTCTCTGGGTAAATTAATTCACAACTTAGAATAACAGTCATAAACATGCTTCAATCACATACTTAGGTACATAGTTTTATCTAGGGGAATCCAATTTTTAAAAACCCCTTAAGCGTGATTTTTTTAATTATATGAATAGAGAATGTATTGCAATTTCTTTATCTATTTGATATCAATGTGTAAGTGAATAAACTTTCTCTCCACTAAATGAGAAGTTATGACCCAGACATCGTCAATTGCCATCTCTGCTTGAGCCCCTATTTCCTTGCACAAATACTGAAGAATTACGCCCGTATTTTTTAGGAATTTTCCTCCAATTGATTGTGAAATTACCAAAGTTGGTTCTTTGACTACATGCAATACCTGTACGCTTAAGATTAATCTATAATTGATGTTACACTTCCTTGAAATCTCCACCATAGTTGGGGAACTCGAATTCTCTGCATGTACTAGCCTTTTCTAGCTAATTGATCAGTTGACAAGATGATCACTAAGTTAGACTATTGTCCCACTGCAAAAGTGACCTCAAACTAGTTCTCTCTATAGTTAGAAACAACTTGAAATAGTTGAATTGGATTGCTAAAAATTAGCAGTGACACATGCATAGTTGAACTCCAATCCATCTAACTTGACTTTATTGATCTAACTGAGTGACAAGATACATGTCACATCAGTTAAATACCTCCAAGTTTTCCGCTGATGTGGAAATTATAATTTTCTCAATTTGACCAAGGAAAAGTCAAATTGAGATTTTCTTGCTACACTTTTCAATACTCTCTCCTAGCAAGAAATGAATTTTCAACCACATCTATCTTGCACCCGTGGAATTAAAACTTCCCACTTGACAAAGAGTTTGTAAATATGTGAGCATCTTGTTCCCATGTCAGAATGTATTGTATCAACATTATCCTCCTCTTCACACAGTCTCGTAGTTGATGATACCAGATATCTATATGCTTGGATCAACTATGAAATACTAGATTCTCATAGAGAGGACTACAACTCTAATTGTCACAATATATCACATTTGGGTCCATATCCTGACCAAACAGTCCCGCAAGTATCTTTCTCATCCAAATAGTCTCACATGTTGCTTCATTTGCAACCATGTATTTAGCTTCTGCTGAGCTTAGTGCCAAAAACCTCTGTTTCTTATTGTACCAGGAAATTTATGTGGACCCAACACTGGAAATTCCATGTGAGTTACTATTTCTATCTGATGGACATCCTTCCCAATATGCATTTGTGAAGCCACACAAATTCACTCCCTCTGTCCATATGTACTGTAATCCATATTGGGTAGTGCCTATGACGTACCGTACAACATGCTTAGCTTCCTTCCAATAAAATTTGGTCATCCTAACTATTGCTTGGATCAACTAGTTGACTACATAGCACATATCTATTCAAATGTTCACAAGATACATTAGGGATCCTACTAGCTTCCAGCAAATGGTAGCATCAACCTCTTCACCTGAAGTTGCATTCTCCTTCCTCCAGTTGGTTAATATATGTTTCTCTATGGGATTAAAAATATCCATGGGAAATATATCCAGTATCTCGATGGCATACTTACCTTATGTCAAAAAAAATTCCCCATCTACTTTTCATACTTCCAGCCTGAGGAAGTAGTGCATGAGACCCATGTGTTTCATCTGAAATTCCCTTACAAGGATCTCCTTGCAAGGGTTGATCAACTGCTCATGACCTGTCAATATTAAATCATCAACATATAAAACAATGATAAGAAATTTACCTTCTACCAAGATATGATAAAGGTTCACATCTGCTTCACTTTTGGTGAGGTTGAATCCAATGAGATAACTATCAAGCTAAGTGTACCAATCTTGGGGTGCTTGTTTGTGACCTTACAATGCTCGCTTGAGTTTGCACACATGAGACTCCTGATAAAATGTATCAAAACCTTCTCGTTTCTCTATGTATACTTCCTCCTTAATAACACCATTGATAAAAGTTGTTTTTACATCCATATGGTAGATATTCCAAACCATTTGTGTAGCAAGTGAACGAATTGATATGATGGATTAACACTGTGTTATGGGAGGAAAGGTTTCCTCCTAGTCAACTCCCACAACTTGAGAGAATAATTTTTCCACAGATATTTACTTTACTTCTCTATTCTTCCCTTGTTGGAAACAATGTTAATACGAGAGGGGGGGTGAATCAGTATTAAGGCTAACTTAAAATTTTATGCCAATTTATATTTACTCATTCAAACTTGGAATCCATTACATGATGGAAACCATTAAAAAACAATAAAAATATACATATGAATCAACACAAGCATACACATCACGATAAACACTAATAGGACACAAAGTTTTTATGTGGAAATCCTTTCATGAAAAGAAAAAAATTATGCTTATTGTTTTTATTTATGTAAAAATAAGAGATTCTATTCTATTACATCAATATGTTTGTTGGCTACCACTCACTCAAAGCACCAACTCCCTTTGTTTATGTGTTATCATGCACTAGAAATAAGCACTAACTCCCTCCTTTTTCATACACCTAATCAACCTACCAGAAGCACCATATGAAGCACCCACTTCATGGATTTGTTGCAAGCACAAACTTGCAACTCCTTGGATTTATGAAAGAACCAAATTTCACGAGGAAACAACCCCAAATCCTTCTTAGACACTCACTAGAGATGGAAGCATCAACTTCCTTTATGTAGGCTCCAACCCACACTCAATAAGGAAACTTACTGCTCACTTTAATTGGCATCCTCTTTGCTTGTTTTCAGATATGTTCTCCTCAGCATCCTTTTGTCCCATGTAACACTATGTCCTCTGAACACTCTACTGAAACTCATTGTTTTTCTCAACAGCATTCATTAAAAAATAAACCATGCACCACTCTACTGTTGTTGACCCTATGATCTCAATAACATACATTCAACACTCGGCCCCTTCTATTACATAGGCTTCTCAGCCTCTCACAGCATCACAAGATCACTCAACATATTTTCTATACAACATAGACACTCTCAACCTCTTCTTTATAACACATTCTCACGTTGCCTAATATAGGAGCGCACACACACCCATAGATATCTCCACACATCTCACTGGTAACAATTCTACTTCCCTCCATTTCTCAAGTACAATCCTCAGTTTTGTTTCTCTACTGCACATTGGTCAATGCTAACTCTCGTCACATCCACACTACTCGAGAGTGTACTCCTGTAGTGGCTCTCCATTTTTCTATTATATAAAATGCTTGGCTACTACAACACAATTAATTTAAGGGATTGTATTTTGAGCGATCTCTCATACTGAGAATTAAATCTCAGTCAAACTTCATAACCAAGGAATTATTTCAATAAATTTTTCCTGCACAAAGAACATAACTCTCCATTGAAATTATGCTTCTCATTTAACATTGGGAATGGGCTCCTGAGAATTTAACCGTACTGAGAATTAATTCCAAAGAAACCCCCATAGAGATAAAAATGTACTGTGAAATGGATTCTTTGAACAGTGATCAAACCTCCAAGAATTGAGGCTTTTTTCTCCATTTAATTCAATGAAGCATGCAAGAGAGATAGAACAGGTATGGCTTACTTCAACTCAAGAAAAACCTAACACTCTTATCTACAAATTTTGGTCCTCGATGCCTTGACTTAGTGATCCCTGCATTCGACATTACTCCTGCGAAACTAACCTTATTATGCACATTTACTCTTTAGTTTTCGACCCATTAATCCTCCATTCTCCTCTGTGTTGCGATTTCTCAGCCCAATATCTTGTAACATTATTAAGGAGATATTACGATATTATGAGATGCTGAAATATTGAGCCTGGCCTTTAGCTCCTTTTCCTTCACCTCTTATTATTTTTCACAATAGGACCGAGTGTTGTAACTGGTGGCATAGGACTTAGGCTATAAGCCCTTCAATATCCTTCTGGGGGCCTATGTCCTTGTGTTCTTGTGCTATGCTCTTGGTTCTTTGCGTCTCCACAACCAAACAAAAATAAACATCTAAAGCCCCTGTTATCAGAACTTCTTCAAATTTAAATTATAGGGGAGTTATGAAATCTCATACCTTCGAAATACCCATGTGGCATATCCATAGAATTTAGGTTCCAAGTCCTTCACTACACCCTTGGTCCTTTGGGCTCCATGACCAAGTTCCAACAACATTTGAGCTCTCTATATCGAAACTTTCTTCAAATTGTAATTATAGAAGAGGTTCAAAAAACCCAACCTCCGATGTTCCGGCCTCCCAAAGCTCTGAAGTTATAAGAATTGGATTCGTGTTATCATAACCTTCTCAAGAGGAAATTACAGAAGAGTTACTAAAAATCCAACCTATGAAATTTCGACCTTCAAGATGACATCATGATCTTGTAATCAACCCCATGTGGCTTCTCCATAGTGGTGAGATGTATCACTATGATTTTTCACATTAGGCCACCCAATAACGCTGAATCTGACTTCCAAATTTCCTCCATATGGCCATGTCATGTTGATTTCAGCTACCACATCAGCTCAAGAGGGCCAATTAACGATTGCCATGTGTACCATATGAGGAGAGAGAAAGGTTCCCTCGGTCCTTGGTTTTGAAAGTGAATTCCTTTGTAAGTCTTGCTCCCCACAACCCTGGACACTTTCAAAAGGATTCATTAATTAAGAACTTACGAAATCCCAACCTCTAAGGTTGTGATTTTCCAAGGATCTTGCATGCTCCGATATTTGGCTCTGCTCTAATATTATGTCCTCCCGAGGTCTTGAGGCTTTGACCTCTGATAATATGACCTCCCCATGTCCCAAGGCTTTTACCTTCCAATGTACCAAACTTCTGACCCTTTGAGGTCCCAGTATTCGAACCTTCCAAAATTTCTACTTCCCATGGTTCCAAAATTCAGCTTGCTAAGGATTTCAAGATTCTAACTTAGAAAATAAATATATTCTGATTCTAAGATCCATTTATGGACTTCCAAATACCATTGGAGACATATTTACATGAAGTCACCAACTATGCCAATTTCAAGGGTAACAGAGCTAATTTATTGAGATATAATCCTCTCCAGTTCTGGGACTCCCCAACCAAAATAGTTATCTTTTAATGGATTCTCCAATAAACCTACTACTATGGTGATTATTTACTAAATACTGCAACAACCATACTAATCGCCCTGATCTTGACACATCAAGAAAAATCAATGTTAGCATATACTACTATCACATCTACCTTACTAGACATCAATGTTTCCTTTCCTAACATCTTGTTAGGACATATATCAATGTTGATCTTTTTGACATCAATTCCATCCTATTTGCTAACTGTCAGGTAATGAAAACTGCCCAACTTAATCTCTTAGCATGACTGTTGATATCAATGCCAACACACTTACTACCACTAGCCAGATAGAGAATGCCAATTTTCCAACAATCTCTGCCTTTGGAATTTATGGAAACACCTCTTAACTTCTCCACATTGATTGTTGTTCATTTTTTTCGATGCTTCATTCTCTATTCTCACTTCTCCTGACCATCATAAAAAATTCTCCCCTTGAGATCATACTTCTACAATAGGGACTGTTGGTTACATAATACCAATTTCACCAAGAAATTGATACAAATTGGATGTTGTACCAGGTAACCTCTTATAGCTCTTCCTTAAAAAAAATATCCACTTACACACAATGGATACTCCATACGAACTCATACAACCAATTGAAATAGTGATACCAATGGAATACTAAGGGATATGAAAGCTTATAGTGATTGTGCTTTATGAACACAAGACTACTAGGAAAAATCAAATTCACAACTTAAATGAAATAGTGGTATTTAACCCAAGATGAAAACCTTTCATTTATTGAGAAATATTTCTTCCTAAGGTTGAAAATTGTTACCTACTAATGATAAATAAATTAGCTCCCCATGAGAAAATTCTCTCTGATCTCCTGCATCTGCTTCCTTCTCTCTGCATGGGGATTGATCTTGTGGACCTCACTTAACTGTGGGCTTCTTTTCATTCCACACTTCTACTACAACCCATATTTTTCCCCCACAACATAATGTATTGTTGTGTACTCCCTATTAAATCATGTTTTATGCACTTCTCATCTATCTTTTAATGTTGATACACTTGAAATAAATAAAAACATTATTGTAATCAACAAGGGGACTCAACCATACCTTTAAAAATCATATGTACCTTTATGTCTATTCTTTTTAGCTTCATGCATATGACTTATTCGACATCCCTTGAGGAAATTCTCTTCCTTTACTGAAGAGAAACAAAATATCTAATACCCTTGAGAAGATCATCCTCCTTATTTTTCTAAACCTCCAAGGGTTGAGTCCTAACAAGAGCATTACTTTCCAATTTTTTCTTTCCCATGTTTGGGATTTATCTTGGCTGCGCATCCCTAGAGAAATATTCTCATTCAAGTCCTCTTTCTTAACCCAAGTGTTCTTGTTGCCTTTTTTCCTTACGAAGGATTATACTAAAAGAGTAAGAAGATCATTATTTCTAGTTTTATTTTGATTTATTCTTCCTCCATATTTTTGTTTAGGATACTAGTGTTACACATTAATTTGTCACCGTCCCTACCATTCCCAGTCCCGCACAATGGAGGACCCATTATGTGACCTGTGAGCAATGTCATGCCTTGAAACCATCATCATTGCATTCCTCTAAGCATGAGCTTCATTTGCCCTAAAGACATCTCCTTGCAAAAAACCATGAAAACATCTCCTTTTGCATTGGCACGGGCAGACAGTTCATCACTCGCGCCAATGGGGAAAATCCTACAAAGAGGCCGCGCCAACTGGCGCTCTGTCCCAGAGCAGCAGTCGCGCCAGCCAATTTAAGGAGTGTTTTTTAAATAAAGATTGCGGAAGTTGTGTTTTAACCAACTCAGAAACCATTGCCTATCTTGAGTTGGGAGGTTTGGCTACGGGAGTTCTATGGAAGGGAAGTGGTTTGCCACCTCCCATGGAACCTTCCTTGTTGATAGGGCCAATCCCACAATAACAGGGATTCCAACTCCCTCCTTCCCCATCTATAAAAGCCTGCTCAATTCCATGGCAAGCTAGTCTTGAAGTGCCTAAGCTTTGAATCTCCAAATTCCCAAGAGCCTTTGTGCTGTAAGAGCCCTCTTTCTTCCCTTAAGGCCGATTCAAGTAAGGAGACTATCGTCGAGAGACTCAAGAGAGGTTTGCCCTTTCCCTGGCGAGCTTTGCGAGACGTGAACGACTGGGGACCCTTCCGAAGGAGATCACGGCGTCAGAACATTGGTTGTACTCTCTTTCGATTGTTATTTAATGAATGATTACGGTTATGGTTCCACTCTATTTTCACTTATGTTAATAACGAGTTATATCCTTTCTGACTGATATATAGTTGCGTATTCTGGATTTTATGCTTGTATTCATGTTGTTTCTTGCATGTGCAGGTGTCCATCTGTGGAGATCGTGGGAGGATCGTGATCTGCCGAGGCTGAGGAACGGGAACGCTCTCTTCTACGGATCATAGCATTGGATTCCAGGTAGGCCTCCATCTTTGGCCTTTTATTCGTAACTAGGAACTTGCGCTGTAACATTTGATGATTGTTGCTAGACCCCTGCTGGGCTAGTAGGGATCGCCTCTGTCCGCAGAGGGGATTTACCTCCTCAACAATTTGGTGACTCCACTGGGGACGTCTAGATTTCACTGTCTCGTTTGGATTGTTTTATGATTTTCCTTGCTTGGTTAGCCTTCTGGGTTGGGTTCTTTTACTGTTTTTTGCTTCTTGGTTTTCTTAGTTTACATTGATCTGCTTCTGGAGTAGTTCTTTTTTGTTTTTGGCTGAGAAACTCGACTGGCGCGCTTTTTAGCCCGACAGTCGCGCCAATTGGCGCATGTTGCTTTTGTATAGCCCGCGCCAATTGCTTGCTGGCGCCAGTTGCAGCCTTACAGTCGCGCCACTCCTGTAGGGTATTTGAGTTTGCTCAGTTTTGAGCTCTCTAGGTCTGGTCAGTGTTTTTATTCTTGATTTTTCGACTACCTGAGTGTGTTGGAGTCCTGTTTGACTGGGAATTTGCCTTCGTCCTTTGGTTGTTTGCTTTTCTCCATCGATTTCACGTTTTAAGCTCTAGGGCATCTAGTGGCTTGGTGTATCGAGCCCTCCTTGGGAGTTTTGGTGTTTTGTCTATCCAGTCAACTCTCTGATTGCTCCTCTGCATTCTCTTAGTAGTTGTTCACTGTTTTGTCGCGATTTTTGGGTGATTGCTCGTTTCTTCACTCAAATTTCGTTTGGTCTTGCTTTGGACCCGGATCACATGGTCCATTGGAGCCTTTGAGTCTTCTTCGTGGTTTTGAGAGACTTTGGTCGATTTGAGATTTGATTGTGGTATCATTGAGTGAAATTGGTTTGTTTTACTCTCTCATTATCATTTCTCAAGTTGTTCCGTTTGTTTAAGTGCATTTAGCCATCAAACATTGAAAATTTAAAAAAAAAATCTCTTTTGCTTTTGGATTGATTAGTGCAAATTGTAATCTTTTCGATTTTGCTAGTGATTAGTGATTTGAATGAAAAGTTTTCAATTTCATTAGTTGCATTAGAGATATCATTGTTTGTCTTCCGATCATTTTGTTTGTGTAAAAGCTCTCAACTCTTCTGTAGCTAGTTTTCATCGAACAAAGTGATGTACTGTGGCATGTAGCTTTGCATTTAGGAGTCTTTTAAGACATTACATACGATAGGGCCTGAAAACTGAAAACCTAATTGAAGATCAACCATAAAATTTATTCAATTAACCTAAGGCAGCATTGAAATCTAATGAAACACATTTAGAGGTCTAGGCTAGAGACATGTTCCGGCGTCTTTAAACCTAGCAGCTGTCGCTCGCCTTTTGGCTTTAAACAGCGCTAGTACGGACTTGTGCTCCCCATACCGCCGCGTATATAAAGGGAGACCCCTCTAGGTTTTCAATCCTTTATCCATAGGAAGCCGAGTCTACCGCCCTATACCCATGATACATAGAACACAACATTCGGGGAGATTGCCTGCACGTACGGAAAGTCCTTGGTCGATTTTTATTTCATTATTCAAACCAAGGTGTATATTGCAGTTCACGGTTATTTGGTACACCCTTTGTGCCTAGTATTCCTGAGCAGTCATTTGATCTTTTCTGACTCCTTAAACTTGAAAAGATCGTCAAGCACTTGTCCTTTCACGCTTGTGTCAAATCTGAAAGAGATAGAGTCATCTTTCTATCGTTTCTCGACTCTTAAAACATGAAACGGTAGAGTTTCTTACTTTTCAATGTGGTAAAAATTAATCACCCACGATTACACGCCCGCTTAGATATTGCTTGTTGACCGTTTGATCGTGTGCCTTAACTCGTTTTCAGCCCGTGTGTGTGTTTGCTTCTTTTTCTCTGGTCTTTTGCCACAGTGGCGGAACCTTCGGTTTCGTCTACTGGTAGTCCTTACACAGACGATTCTTCAGAGGCTTCCCAATCCTCTGCTGAACCGCAGCAGCCTGTTGTTTCCGAGTTTCCTGACGGGGGACCGGTTCTTGCTGAGCAACCCTTTGGAGGACCAGTTGAGTTCAATTGGCCCTTTTCGGACCCTGTGTCTGAATTGAGATTAGGAGCTGATTTCCTTTCTCTTACATCGGGTTTGCCTTTTGTTGCTGCTGTTTTTCCTCCTAGTCCTCGCCGTCTCTTGCGAGATTTAACGGCAGGATCAACCATGAGTGATTCTGGTGAGGAAATTCCAACGTCTGGTGAAGACTATCAGCTCTTCCCACGAAGATTGTTTCAGGGAGACAACTCTGAGTTGGCTGACATGTCAACAGCCAGTCCCTCTTTACCACCGGGATACAGATCTCTGGGTCAGATCATTTCTGCCGCAGCCTCTATGGGAGTGTCATCTCCTGCTTCAAGGCCAGCTGCCACTACACCCGGGGTGTCTCCTCAGACGCCCGTTACTTCTGTTCCCGTTCGGCCCACTGTTTGTGTGGCCGCCTCTTCTCCTGTTGTCACAGCACCCTCTGCCAGGGCTATGCCAACTCCAGAAGATATTTATCTAGCCACTGCTATACCAGAGAACATCTCTCCGGAGGAGTATCGGTTGTCTCTGCAACAGCCGAACCCCGAGGTTGGACCATCCTCCCAAGATCCCTACCGATCTTATTTTTCGCACTATGCACAGGATGGTACTCCCGTGTATGCTTTTCCAGGTCAGTATGACGAGCACGGGGACATTTTGCATCTACCCGCTCCTGAGGCTTTCCTCCATGCTCAAGGTTTACCTCATCACCAGGCTTATAACCCGCAAGGGAAATCTTTCCAAGGCCAACCTTCGGGCCAACCTGGTTATCCTTATGACCCACAGGGGCAGCCCATCCAGGGCTATCCTGCGGGCCAGAAAGGGCCATTGTACAGTCCGCAAGGACAGTATTACAGCCCTTCCGGTCAACCTGTCCAGCCTCAGTCAGGGTACCAACCGGGACCAGTCCATGGTCCTGGGGGGAAAATCCAGCCTTCTCCACCAATGCAACCGCAGTATCCTGTTGTTTCTAACATTGCATATCATCCAGGACTATCCTATGGTTCTGCTTCAGGTCAAACCGGTTTCCAGCAACCACCTGGCCCTATTCCTCCACCAGGCCAACCGACTCATCCGGTACAACCCGGTGTTCCGCCTCCAGGCCAACCGGCTCATCCGGTACAACCTGGGGCTCCTTTACAGCCAGGTCAGCCTGTGCAACCGGCACAGCCTATCTATCCAGGTCAACCTGGTCACTCAGGTCAGCCCTCTCAGTCGGGTCAACCTGTTCACTCAGGGCAGCCTGCTCATTCCATCAACCCTACACAGCAACCAGTCCATTCAATGCCGCAGCCAAATCAACAGCTGCGCCCTACGTATCAGGCTCCGCAGGGTTCCACTTTTCAGCAGCCTACTTATCCTCAGGGTGGTTATTATCCTCATGGTCAGTCTCAACCGAACTATAACCACCCTAGAGGCTCTCAGTATTATCCTCCTCCACCCGGTTTTACCTACACTCAACAGCCAAATCCAAACGCTGCTTATACAGGGCCGACGCATAATCAGGGTCCGTACCCTGGTTATCAAGCCCCACACTATGGTTACCAGCATCCAAATCAGTCTGGTTATACGACCTACGCCCCCTACGGTCAGAATCCTGCAGGACAGAACCCGTGGGGGCAAGGATATTCACAACCATCGTGGAGTATGGGTACCGGACCTCATCCTAGGCCTGGCATGACAGTTAATCCTCCATTGCCGTTCCTGGCTACCTTGGAGCTACTGGATGTTTCAAAGTTTACCAATGATCCGATTTTACATAATCCATATTGGCCTCCGATTCCCACCAAGATACCAGGTGATTGCCCCAAGTTTGAGGGAAAAGCTGGAGAGGACCCCCAGGCGCATGTGATGACGTATCATCTTTGGTGTTCGTCTAACTCTTGGGTCGACGATTCGATTCGCCTGCGCCTCTTCCAACGTACTTTAACTGGAGCTGCTGCTAAGTGGTACATAGAGTTATCCCGTGGCATTTTCCAAGATTTCAATTCTTTAGCCATGGCTTTCCTCATGCACTTTCAGTTACCGGTTCGTTATGAAGCCGGGACGCACCTCCTGACTTCTCTGAAGCAGGATAAAGCCACTCACATCTCTGATCACATTCATGAGTGGCGGCGCCGTCGTAGACTGATCAAGTTTCAAATACCTGATCAGATACTGACTCACTGGTTCACCACCTCCTTCGTGAATAAAATTGCTCAGGATATTGCGATGGGAGCGTGTGTGACAGAGGAACAAGCCATTGCGCGTGCCCAATATCTGGATCTTGTGTACTCTCAGTCTGGCACGCTTTACGACATCTTGACTGATGCTCCATGGCCCGGAACCTCTAAGGCTCCGCCTACCCCTGTGGTGGATGGTGTCATTGGTTTTGTCTCTCAGAGTTCGAAGAAATCTTCGAACGGGAAGTAGAAGTCTAATTCTTCCAACAATACTTCTGCTAATCTCGCCTCGTCCGATTCTGGCAAAACCGCGGAGGTGAATGCCGTTCAGGCCAATCCTACGGAGAAATCCTCCAAGGGGAAGAAGAAGGGCAAAGGAAAATCTAAATCTGATGCCCCGAGGCTAGAATCTAAATCTCGCACTGAGGATGGCTCCCAGCGTAAACCGAAGTATCCTTGCCTCATTTGTGAAGAGGACCATTATACCAAGGATTTTCCACGACGATCCGAAGTTAGTCAACTTCTCAAGGGCTCAAAAGGACCTCCGACAGTTTTAAAAGAGCCATTCCCATCTCAGCAGACCCAGATGGTTGAACAGCCATCACCATCTGTACCGTTTGGGTCCCAAGTTTTCATGGTGAAGAGTGTTGCACCTATCTCTATCGCTACATGGTCGAAGGACTACAACGAATCGCGGCAGGCACCCGGGAAGGCAGTTGCGGATGGACCACCTCCCCCACCTGCCTCCAGTTCATTGGAAATCGAGAAGCTGACTCTTGAACCCGTTGTGAAGCCACCTTCTAAAGGTGTTCTTCGAAGATCTTCTTATAATCCAAATGCTCGTGCCGCTCAACATTACAACATTGTTGAGGATTTGGCACAGGCGCCGTGTGCTATGTCTGCACTTGAGGTTCTTCAAAGCTGTCCTTCACAACGGAAGGCTTTACTGTCTGCAATTGGTGGCATTGATCCCGCCGACTCGAGTCTTCTCACCTTCGATTTGGAGAATTTCACTCCCCGACTTCCACATCAAATCGCTCTTGTCATTCAAGTCGGGATTAACGGTCTAAACATCCATAGGGCCGTAGTAGATGAAGGTGATTCTACTTGCGTTATGTCATCCGCTTGCTGGAAGGGCATTGGCTCTCCAGCCCTGTCATCATCCCCCAATGCCCTTGAGGCATTTGATGGTCGAGAATCTAAACCCCTAGGTGTTCTCGAGAGTCTAGCGATCACATTACAGGGGAAAACTGTCAACGTGGAAGTAGAAGTGGTTGACACTAAACTCATCTACAATATACTTCTTGGCCGCAGCTGGACCCATGCCATGCTATGCGTGCCGTCCACTGTCTTTCGATTCATTAAGTTCCCTCACGAGGAAAAAATTGTCACGGTGGATCAGTTGTCATTTTTCACCTCTACCTCTGAGAACAACGTGCCATATGTGGATCAGATTCCAAATCCCCCGGACAATGTAGGACCTGGTCTCTTCAAAGACCCAGTCCTCATGGGTATTTTCCCCACACCACCTCCTGAACCTCCTCCTGGGAGCTCGTTAGAGCACAGTTCTTTCTCTTGTGTCAAGCTCTTAGAACTATGAAACAAGATGCTACGAGGATAGTTCTTTTAAGTGTGTCAACCTCGTTAAAACAATGAAACATGAGCATATTCAATTCGAGTTTTGATAGATTTAGTTCAAATCTCTTTTGTTTTCAACCTTCACTCCATTTCATATGGATTGAAGCTTGGGGGGCATGCACCTCGAATTGAGTCACCATGCTAGGGGGCATGCTAACTTTTTCAAGCATAGTTTATCTTTGTTTCAAGCTTGTGTAAAAATGAAACCAACTTCAAGCAGATTTTCCTGATTTCAAGCTTGTGTAAAAATTAAACCATTCCCATTTTACCTCTTGTGATTGTCATTTTATCAGCATGTTTTTGCCAGATGAGCCTTCGTTTTCTCACTCCATCGTCACTATCTGCTTGGCCGATCATATGCCTTAACTTGGTTGTTTTACCCGTTCCTGAGGAACCAGTAGCTACCCTTTATACCACTCGTTCCTCTAGGAGGAGTCACCTTTCAGCTCTTTTCTGACTCTCTAAACATGAAAAGATTGCCGAGGCCCTTGTCGTTTCGATCTCGTTAAAGTGGCCACGAATCGACATCTACCCAGTATAAGTTTAACCCTTTTTCGGGCTGGGCTGGATCGATTACGAAAAAGGAATACCCTAGCCTATCGCGACTAGGAGGTTTTCCCGGATATTGTTTTCTACCTTTTCGGATCTGGGGAACTATTTACGAAAATGGACCTGTGGAGTTTTCTTTTCAGCTGTCTTTTCAAACTCTCTAAATATGAAAAGACGCCGAGTTCTTCCTTTGTCGGACTCGTTAAACCCTGATGACATTGGATTCCGTCGCAATGACGTTCTCCGAGTTTCTCCTTCCTAGGACTCGTTAAATGCACTAGGATGGATTCGCCCGAAGGGCGGACTTATATCACAAGCATATGCTATCCCCTTCAAGCTTGTTATCAAAAATAATTAGGGTACTCGCCAGAAATGGTGGGGGAAAAATGGAACCATCGTCGTTGTCGTCGGCAGTATGTCACTCTTGAACATGGCACTTGTCTGCATTCGTGTCGGGTTGGGGACATCTCATCTCGTTGTTTCACTTTGCCTCCGTGGGTTTGGGTAATCCCTTTTGACCTCTCATCTGCTCACTGCCTCGTCACCATGACCTCTGATCCGTTGATGTCGAATACTGCCAAGTCCACTGTCGTGCCGTTTATATGTTCAAGAGAAGTTGGCCTCTGCGAATATCAACCTTCCTCTGATTCTCATACGATCCTGATTCACAACAAAAACATCATGTTCCTCTGTCTCGTGTCGATGATGTGGGAAACATTATGGCCCACCTTCGATCAAGGTCACTTCCTGTAGACTTCAGCTCATTGTCCAGGAAGCTAATCTAGAGACTCCTTTCTGGTACCTTGGAGCCTGCATGCCTCAATGGCAGGTTCGTCGCATTCGACGTGAGTTTTTCATCATTGGCCTCCGATCGAGTGACTCTACGGGTGTTCGACACCATCTCATTGATTCACACGCCGTAGATTGTACCTGTAGTACCTTGAGGGCCATTGTCATTATTAATGGTTCCTCTCGCGTCTGTTAACAGCTCTCATCATTGGCTGGTAATCAGACGATGTTCTTGCATGTTCGACTTCGGCTCACATATTCGCATGCTTGAACTTGTACTTTATTTGGGTCGAGATGGAGTGCAAGACCCTGGATTGTGTCTGTTGTAATCCAGGCTGCGGTTGTGGATTATTATCATTTTGTACATGACTCACTGATTGGATGGTTGCGACCATACCTAAGTCTATTTATTTGATCCTTGTTGGATGGCTGCACCCATACCCTGGATCCGGATTATAGTGTACTCTGTTTCGGATGGCTGCGTCCATACCACATATACATCATGTACTTGAGATATCAGTTGTATTCTTCTACGCAGGTTTTCCGACGGCGGGGCTTTAGTTGAACATATTCTCTTAAAGCATTTCACCCCTCTCTCTCTCAGGCCTCATACTTTAGGGGGCATCTGTTACACAGTAATTTGTCACCGTCCCTACCATTCCCCGTCCCGCACAATGTAGGACCCATTATGTGACCTGTGAGCAATGTCATAACTTGAAACCATCATCATTGCATTCCTCTAAACATGAGCTTCAATTGCCCTAAAGACATCTCCTTACAAAGAATCATGAAAACATCTCCTTTTTCATTGGCGCGGGCAGACAGTTCATCATTCGCGCCAATGGGGGAAATCCTACAAATAGGCCATGCCAACTAGCGCTCTGTCCCAGAGCAGCAGTCGCGCCAGCCAATTTAAGGAGTGTTTTTTTAAATAAAGATTGCGGAAGTTGTGTTTCAACCAACTCAGAAACCATTGCCTATCTTGAGTTGGGAGGTTTGGGTACGGGAGTTCTATGGAAGGGAAGTGGTTTGCCACCTTTCATGGAACCTTCCTTCATGATAGGGCCAATCCCACAATAATAGGGATCCCAAACTCCCTCCTTCCCCATCTATAAAAGCTTGCCTCTTGCCATTGCAAGCTAGTCTTGAAGTGCCTAAGCTTTGAATCTCCTAATTCCCAAGAGCCTTTGTGATGTAAGAGCCCTCTTTCTTCCCTTAAGGCCGATTCAAGTAAGGAGACTATCGTCGAGAGACTCAAGAGAGGTTTGCCCTTTCCCTGGCGAGCTTTGCGAGACGTGAACGACTGGGGACCCTTCCGAAGGAGATCACGGCATCAGAACATTGGTTGTACTCTCTTTCGATTGTTATTTAATGAATGATTATGGTTATGGTTCCACTCTGTTTTCACTTATGTTAATATGAGTTATATCCTTTCTGACTGATATCTAGTTGCGTATTCTGGATTTTATGCTTGTATTCATGTTGTTTCTTGCATGTGCAGGTGTCCATCCACGGAGATCATGGAGGGATCGTGATCTACCGAGGCTGGGGAACGGGAACGCTTTCTTCTACGGATCATAGCATTGGACTCCAGGTAGGCCTCCATCTTTGGTCTTTTATTCGTAACTAGGAACCTGCGCTATAACATTTTATGATTGTTGCTAGACCCCTGCTGGGCTAGTAGGGATCGCCTCTGTCCACAGAGGGGATTTACCTCCTCAACACTAAGCAGAGGAACCACACTTCATTCCTCTCTTATTTCTTACTTTATCTTCAGATGTTTTCACTTCCATGCACTATCTTTGGAAGCCAAGGAATTTATTCTATTATATCTACAATGTGCTACCTTAGGCCCAATTTTTCCACAGTTGTAACATTCAATATGTCTTAAAAATGGGGAAAAGTAATTACCATATCTTCCAGCATTATTTTTCACAACCACTACTACTGCAATTATGCTTTCTCCTGCTATTTATCCTCACACTTTGTTTTCTTTCATGCCATCTATAGTATATGGATTTATGTTCAAAATTATTTCAAGAAAAAAAATATCCATAAAATGGATTTTGATGACTCGTGATACCTTTTATTTGAGTGTTTTTTCCTTGATGAGGAAATTATCCTTGTTGATTCTTCATGTGCCTTCCATGAAAGTCTGTGGTACTACCTTGCATTGTTTCTTGCCACATCTTGGATCTCTTCTGCTACTCTTCTTGCTATTTCTTCTTAGCATATTATTGTTGGATTTTATTCTCCTACAATTGATGTTTTCCTTTGTTGTTGCTTCAATTTGCAATTGTCCTTCCATGGGTGGTTGACCTTATAGCCTTTTCCTTGTTGGAGTTTGGTTCTTCTTTGAAACCCAAAACAACCTTGATAAGTAGGGATATTTTCTTAACAAGAATCTCATCCAAATAATTTGTTCTCTCCCAAATCTTCTGGCATTGAGAAAAATATTTATTTGAATTTTCTAAGTCATGTCTCAATGAGGCTACTTAAACTTGTAGTCTCTCATAGTGATATTCTCTTTTATATATCTGAATGGTTAGGCTTCACTTCAATCTTCTCGCCTCTTCTTGTTGAATATTTATATCAACTATTTTTTTTCTCAACTTCTCATTTTCAAGCTCATACTCATTCGACTGCTCCTTTTTCTTGAGATTTTCTCCTGATAGCTCCTTCATCTCTTTTAGATCAGTTATCATCTTCTTCCTAAAATAGATCCTTTAATCTAGATCATTTTTTTCACTATCATAGGTGCCCGTAGATCCACCACAAAGATCCAATTTCCTCTCCATATCCATGTAATATTCCACGGGTGTGAGGAGTATCCCTTTTTCATCACTATCACGGGTACTCTTACTTTCTCCTATGGATGATCACACCCAAGATCTCTCTTCTTCCTATGAGATAGTCTCATTTTCTATTACTACTAAATTAGGTCTATCTACATCATTATGAGATGCACCTATATCATTAAATTTATAATAAATAAACAACATACCATGTGAGAGGCATGAACCTTCTTGTAACTCTTCAACATCATCGTGACAGTGATGAACAACATATTGTGAATTAATAATAAGATCTTCAATCTTCTCAACATATTTTTTTTGGGACACTTTCTTCTAGTTGTTCCTTGTATTATTCTATTTATCATTTCCATCACCAAAATTTACATATTCTACTTCAGTTCTTGAGAAACAAGGTTCTCCAACCTATTATGTTACTTCGTAGCTTTCTCCTCCATATAGACATTGAAATTTTTCCAACATTTCCTTTGTTTTCTCACAATGCCTTACTTTACCAACATCTAGCTTAGAAAACCATTTCATGATAATATTCTTGGCTTTGTCATTATACTTACTATTTTCTCCATTCAATATGGAGTGCCATACATCAAAATCCAAAGCCGTTAGATAGGATTCCATTCTAGCCTTCCATAGTACATACTTTGATCCATTTAAAAATAGAACTCCTTCTCATGGAAGAAAAGTATGATTAGCCATTATTTCCTTTTGATATAACTTCTAGATATTAATCTATTCCTGAAGGAACCTTGGATATAATACCAATTATTGGAAAAAATGGTAATACTAAGAAGGGGGGTGAATCAATGTTAAGGATAATAAATTTTTTTATGCCAATTTATCTTTACTCATTCAAACATGGAATCCATTACATGGCGAAAACCATTAACAAACCCTAATAGAATCCATATGCATCGACACAAACATACACATCACGAGCAAAAAAAATATGACACATAGGTTTTACATGGAAACCCTTTCTAGAAAAAACCACCAATTTTTGTTGTTGTTATTGATGTAAAAATAAGAGAAGCTACTCTATCACATAATTTTTTTTGTGATTCACCACTCACAGGAAGCACCAACTCCCTTTGATTTTTTGCAAGCACCCACTAGCAAGAAGTGCCAAATATCGCCTTTTGGAGACACCTAATAAACCTACCAGAAGCACCATCTAATGCACCAAATTGATGGATTTATTGCAACCACCAAATTGCGTCTCGGATTTATAAAAGCACGAACTTGTAGGAGGAACCTGTTAACACTCTGTTCTTTTCCTAGGATGAAGAGGAAACTACAGAGGCAACCAAAAACCACTTTAAATGTGGGATATATCCTTTTCAGCTTCAGAGAGGGCTCTCTCTATTTGAAATTATCAATCACTATTTCTAAATTTTAGGCTAGCTATAAAGATAAAATATAGGTTTAAAAATTTTCGTGGTTGTAGGATGAAGGAAAATTACATAGGTCATGGAGTCTTATAATATTGAGTAATCAATTACAAATAAAATGAGTAGATGAAACACACTGAGGTATCTAAACTCATGGATCTTAAAAAATTATGGTGGTATGGATGAGATGAGTAAGAGTGAGGATCAATTAGATATATAACATACAAAGTTTAATTGTATATTTCATCTCAGAGGGAAAACATTCATATTTACTTAACCAGCCCAAGAAAAGTATTTAGAGTAAAGTATTTTCATCATCTTCTTGTTAACAATAAATAAAGAGAATCCATGTGAAAATTAGAAGGAAATAGAATTTGACAAAGATAGAAACATCACCATTTATCTAACACAAGGATCATGAAACAATACTTCCTTTGAATTTCTGAATTGATTACATCAAAATAAATTACAAAACTTAAATTCAAAGAGAACATGTTCTCCTTTACATAATCCAACCCCTACTTACACTTTCAAAATTGACTATATACAAATAAAAATCTCAAATTGTTTTCTAATTTGCTGGAAATAAAATCAAGTAAAATCATAAAATATAAACTAAACTAAATTTTTTGCAATGTATCTTGAGTTTCTTGAAGGCTACTCTAAATCTATTAGATTTCTTCAAGGGGGTCTTTGCTTGTTCATTTTCCTCCTTGAAAAAATCAACCACTATTGAGTTTTGATGCCTAAATATTAAGAAAATAATTACTTCATTTTTGCTAGAGAAAACAAACTTAACCCTTTTAATTGACTTCCTGGAGATGCTTATTCGCTGATTAGAATGTTTGAAGATGCCAGAGTTTGTTTTTATTCTACCAATTTATATTCCACTTGTGTATTCTAGTGCTCATTTTTTGCCTTTAAGATATGGATATAATCCCCCTTAGGCTGATTAAGTTCCATTTGTCTTTGACTACAAAAATTTTTCATCATAGTTTGTTATTTATTGACCAAAATGTTTGCATGAAATCTGGAATTTGATCTAATTGAAATTTGTCTTTCAAGACACCACCTCTATCTTTTGAATATGATATTTAGTTATCCATAATTTCCAAAAAATATGGAATGAAAATCGAGCCCAAAGCCTTGAGGCAAACTAAATATTATAGTTTCTCTGAGATAAGACTTCATTATGATTTGAGGAATAGTGATATGTTGAGATATTTGATCTAGAATAAATTCTGTATGAAATATGACCAATAGCTTAGCCTTTCTAACATGTTTATTTCAAACAATAATATAAGGGAATTTATATCTTTTTGCAAAACAACTCCATATCCTTTCGGCTGTCATAATTCATGGTATTCAATATTCATTAGGGCTTTAAGCCTTCTTTTCAATGAACAAAGTGACAATTAATTACCCACTCATACTTCTTGTTAGTCTCAATAAAGTGACATAGAATAGGTTGTTATAAAGTAAAATTAGCCATCTTAGTAATATTTTTCTCCTTGGGATTGTAAATAGCATTATCTTCTCTTGAATCTGCCATCAATTTTATGTAGGGTTCAATATGACATATCTCAATTTTTTGCACAAATTTGGACTGTAATTTCCTTTTTTTTCAATGATATGACCATATTTGCATTGAGTTTTTTCTATGTTAGCCAAAAGAGGTTTGCATGTAATGAGAAATGAAATATAGCTATTTATTTTGGTAGTAAAATCAAATAGAAACCTTTTCGATGATGGTTTGATGTAATATTTAATACCCTCTTTTAATGCAGAAAGCATGGAAAGACATGTAATATTTCGAGTATAAATGTTAACAAAAGATAAAATCTTCATTTGGTTATGAATATAACAAATCCAAATATCCAAAATCGTCATTTCTTTATAAAATCACACATCTTCTCCTAAAGAATCCAATGATGAAGAATTTTATTTAAATACTAGAATTTGGCATAAGAATTGGAGGTCAACTATCTAAAATAAAAAAATCCCATTCTATCCTTGTCAACTTGGAAGTTAACAATCCACTTGCCATTTTTCATGACATTCGATGTTTCCTAAATACTGTTGCATTGGGATTTTAATATATATCCTTTGATTTTTCTTGAAGATTTTAAATTGTCTAAAATTAAAACTAAAATTCCAAGTCATCAATTCTAAATTTAGAAACTAATGAAATAGTACCACATTTCCATTATTTATTCCAACCTAGAAATGACTGAAATTAACCTTCTCACAAAAGAAAACTTGAGCATTCCTTGATACTTGTGATTACTCCTCCTCACCATAGATTTATCCCCTTTTTTGTGTATTTAAATTACTTAATCCTCATATATTTCTCTGCAGAAAACACTTTCCTTATTGCGTTGAGAAGACACAACTCCTTGAATATTTCACCACTTAGTGCATACAAGTTCAACCTTTGGCAAATCGAAAAATAGACAATGATTTTGACTAGTTAAATTGCTTTGTTTAATTTCTATTTGTGGCATGTATATACCACATGCTCCAGTGATTACATTCATAATTATTTATAAGCTCTTGCCCCTTCTAATTTCACTTGATGTGTTGTGCACAAAGTGTGGCTCTCATGGGAACCTCCATTGGTTGCTTGGTGTTGGGCCCCTCGATACTTGGTATTGTGTGTTGTCTTATTAGTGCTTGACTTCGGAATTAGTGTTGGCTCTCGGTAGCATATGTGGTTTATTTCGAGAAGAACCTTGGAGATTGGGGCTAGGCCGAATATTTTTTTTGCAAAAGCTTAAAATAACCCTATAAAGAAACTCAGGAACCAAAATGAGCTACCAAATTTATAAATTTTGTCCCAACATTTTCATATTTTTTTCATTTATTAACTTGAAATTGAAAAGTAACTGCATCGTGCTATGAAATAATTTAATCCACGAGCGCTACAAAAGTGAAAACAAACTCATGATTTGGAATAAAATTATAGGGTGCAAAAATTGGCTCCATTTGGGGTGGAATCCTCCCTGTCATCTAACAAAAAACCTAAGATTCAATTCCTTATCCATTCCCAATCCATGAACTACAAATTTTTCCAATCTTCAACTGAAACTAAACCCACTCTAAAAAATAAAATTCTAAAACTGATATCCTTTGTACAAACTGGAATCATAATGTCAAACTTAAATTTGAAAAATGCTACTGAAAAATATGCTCAGGATGTTGAGATTATTGGTACTCCTCCATACTTTAAGCTACTCATACCCCTAAGAAATGAAGTAATAGAAATTTTCCAAAAAATCCAATCAAGTAGCAGCGTACTCGATGTGATTCTCGGACTGTGTTTCACCAAAACAAAAACTAGAAAATGTAAGTGCAATGACAATTGATTGTAGAGTTGGATTTCATAGAAGAAACATAATCAAAACTATGTAGTGAACAATTATTCTATATAAAAAACTATGGGATCATGGAAGACATATTTTATTTGTTGATATTCAAAGTATTTTGCAAATTGATCATCATGCTTGCAAATTACAGATATTCTTTCTTTTCCATGATACAATTTCAGCCATGAGTAATCAAACCCATTCTCAAAACACTCCTCATTCTCAATATCAAAAGGAAACACTACTACTTCTTGTTTTGGCTGACAAAGGTTCTCAAAGGATTGATTTTGAAAATGGAAATTGTGGTAATGAATGTGAAATTCTAAGACTTGAATGTCCTTCTAAATTTTGTCAGAAAACTCCTCTAAAAAGTGAATTTTATCTTCAGATATACATTTGCATTACTTTAAATAAATACCTAATAAATTATATAAATCTTCATCAATTTGGTTATGAAAATATATTAATATTCTATGAAACCTTCAATAAAAACAGGGTCTCCTAGATACCTTGACATTTAGATAGATTAGGAAATTTAAACTGTGAATTCCTCGGATAGTGGAGTCACCATGAGTGTTCTGTAAAATAGATTTTTTGACAATGGATTCGTCTAGTGAAAAATAAACAACCTTTTGATGTCCAACTATTGTTCTCCATCAATAATCAGATTTAGATCATTGTTGTTCTTTCCCGGAGAAGATAGAGCTTTTCTTCCCTAGTATGGTTTCCAGAATGTTATCACTCCATAATTTTCCTAGGATGAAGAGGAAACTTCATAGGTAATCAAAAACCACTTTAAAGGTGGAATGTATCCCTTCCAATTTCAAAGAGAGCTCTCTCTATTTGAAATTTTCAATCGTTGTTTGTAAATTTTAGGCTACGTATAAAGATAAAAGATAGGTTTTAAAATTATTGTGGTTGTAGGATGAAGGAAAAGTCCATTGGGAATACAATCATAAAATATTTAGTAAATAATTACAAGTAAACATAGTAGCTGAAATAGGGTGAGGTAGCCAAACTCCTAGATCTTACAAAATTATGGTGGTATGGATGAGATGAATAAGAGTGAGGATGAATTAGATATATAGAATACAAGGATGAATTCTATATTTAATCTCAAAGGGAGAACATTCAGATTTGCTTAACAAACCTGAGAAGATTGCTTAGAGAAAATTACATTCTCATCTTCTTGTTGACAATCAAGAAAGAGCATCGATGTGAAAACTAGAAGGAAAGACAATTTGACAAAGAGAGAAACATCACAATTTATTTGACACAAATATCTGGAAGCAATAGTTCATCTAATTTATGAATTGATTACCTCAAAATAAATTACACAACTTACATTCAAAAGAAATATCTTCTCCTTTACATAATCCAACCCCTCCTTACACTTTCAAACTTTAATATATGCAAATAAAAATTTTAAGTTGCTTTCTAATTTCTTGGAAATAAAATCAATTAAAATCATAAAAGATAAAATAAACTAAATTGGTTGCAATGTATTTTGAATTGCTTTAAGACTGCTGGAAATATATTGGGTTACTACCAGGTGGTCTTTAATTTTTTATTTTATGCCTTGAAAAACTCAACCACTATTGATTTTTGATGCCTAAATATTATGGAACTGATTACTTCATTTTTGTTGGAGAAAACGAACTTGACCCTTTTAATTGACTTCCTAGAGATGCTTATTGGCTTATTTGAATGTTTGAATAAGTCGAAGTTTGTTTTTATTCTACTAGGTTATTTTCCACGCTTGTATTTGAGTGCTCATTTTATGCCTTTAAAATATGGAGATAATCCCCCTTAGACTGATGAAGTTCCATTTATCTTTGACTACTCAAAATTGTCATCATAGTTTGTTATTTACTGACTAAAATGCTTGCATGAAATATGGAATTTGATCTAATTTCAACTTTTATTTTAAGAAACAACCTGCATCCTTTGAATCTTAGATTGATGTATCCATAATTTCCATAAAATATTGAATGAAAATCGAGCCCAAAGCCTTGAGGTAGACTCAAGATTATCATCTCTATGAGATAAGGATTCATTGTGATTTGAGGAATCATGATAGGTTGAGATAGTTGATTTAGACTAAACTCTTTGTGAAATATGACCAATAGCTTAGCCTTTACAACATCTCTATTTCAAACTAGAATATAAGGGAATTTATAGCTATCTATGTAACAACTCCATATCCTTTAGGCTATCACAATTCATGGTATTCAATATTCCTTAGGGCTTGAACTCTTCTTTTGAATGAAGAATGTGACAATTAATTCCCCACTCATACTTATTGCTAGTCTCAATAAAGTGACACATAATAGGTTGGTATAGAGGTAGAGTAGCCATCTTAGTAATATGTTACTCCTTGTCATTGTAAATTGCATCATCTTCTCTTGAATATGTCATAATTCTTTGTAGGGTTCAATATGACATCTTTCATTTTGTTGCACAAATTTGGACTACAATTTCCTGCTCTCTTGATGATACAACCATTTTCAATTTGAATTTTGTATATGTTAACCGAAAGAGGTCTACATATAATGAGAAATTAAATATACTTATTAATTTTTGCACTCAAATTAGGTAGAAAAATTTTCTCTGATGGTTTCATGTAATATTTAATATCCTCTTTGAATGTAGAAATCCCATCAAGACATTGAATATTTGTAGTAGGAATGTTAACAAGAGATAATCTGTTCATTTGGTCATGAATAAAAAAAACCCAATAGCCCAAAATAGTTGTTGCTTTATAAAATCACACATCTACTCCTGAAGAATCCAACGATGAATCATTTTATTTGGACACTAGAATTTTGGCATAACAATTGGAGGTCGACTATATAAAATAAAAAAACCCAATTCTATCATTGTCAACTTCATAGTTAACAATCCACTTGGAATTTTTCATGACATTGGAAGCTTCCTGAATACTATTTGTGTAAGGGTTTGAATACATATCCTTTGGCGATTCCTAGAGATTTTAAATTATCTGAAATTAAAACCAAAGTTCCATGTCATCAATTCTAAATTTGGAAACTAAAGAGTAGTACCACATTTTTGTTAGTTATTCCAACCTGGAAATGAGTTTGAAATTAATCTTCTCACAAAATAAAACCTAAGTACTCCTTCATACCTAATATTAGTTCTCCTCGGCACAGATATATCCCCTTTTACATGTATTTAAATTACTTAATCCTCAGAAATTTATGTGCAGAAAATTCTTTCCATATTGTGTTGAGAAGACACAACTCCTCAAATATTTTACCACTTGGTGCATGCAAATTGAACCTTTGGAAAATCGACACATAAACAAAGGTTTTGACCAGTTTAGTTGATTTGTTTAATTTTTATTTGTGGAAGGTATATACCACATGCGCTAGGAGAATAAATTCATAATTATTTATAAGCTCCACCCACTTTCAATTGCACTTTACGCGTTGTGCACAAAGTGTGTCTCTCATGGGCCCCTCCATTGGTTTCTTGGTGTTGGGCCCCTTTATACTTGGTCTTGTGTGCTAGCTTGTTAGTGCTTCACTTCGGACTTGGTGTTGGCTCTCAATAGCATATGTGGTTCATTTAGAAGATAACCTTGGAGATTGGGGCTAGGTCCAATATTCTTTTTGTAATAGCTTAAAATAACCCTATTAAGAAACCCAAGGACCAAAATGAGCAGTCAAATTTATAACTTTTTCCCCATAATTTTCATATTTTTGTCATTAATTAAATGAACTTTGATAAGTAACTGCGTGGTGCTATGAAATAATTAAATCCATGGGTGTTATGAAAATTGAAAAAAAAATCTCAAGATTTGGCATGTAATTATAGTGTTCCAACATAACTAACCCCAAAGCCTTCTAAGACACCCATTAGAGAAGGAAGAAACAACTTCCTGTATGTAGGCTCCAATGCACATTGAATAAAGAAATTTATTGCTCATATTTTTTTTTTCTTCTGAATTTTTCTACTTCTATGTTGATACAAAAATATTTTTACATAGAGGCAGTGGCCTCGAGAAGTCTAGCCTAGAGATGCGGCATGATCACATTACATATCTGAACACTAACCAAAAATACTAGCTAAAGACTGACCAGATGAGCTTCTAGGACCTTGAGCATGTCTAGTTCACAGAAATAGAGTACGCCCATAACTAAACTGAAGACTGACCAGAGGTATTTCAAAGACCAAAATTGGTTGACTGGGCACATACAAATAAACATGGAAGCATTGCCCATTTCAAAACTGAAGTCTGACCCATTAAACAACTCTAACCGTAACTGAGACCCAAAGACACAGTCAGAAGAATGTTGCCCATGCAGGGGAAACCGACAATTTAACTTTAGAAAAAAGACTGAGTGTGAGAACTGTAGAGCATATAATGACTGTAAAATAGGAGGGAATTGAGCACCTTCGAGCCACAGAGAATAAAAAACCATTGAACGCCGTCCTGATTAAGCTTCATGAGAGGTGGAAGGTGACTCTTCGACAATGAGGCACCCGTATTTGTAGGGATCTTCTTCCTCAGAGGGATGAACCTCTTTTCCTGAAGAACCGCCACCAGGAGGGATGCTCGGACCAGCTTCAATGTTCATGTCCTGGGTTACAGTGCCACTAGGATCCTTGCTCTATTTGTTGTTAATCTAAGAAGTGCCATGCTTATCTTCCGCCCTCGTCTCCAGAGTCACCCTCGGTGTCATAGAAACCAGACCAGAAGTATCCTCTCGAAGCTCAATGGTGACTGAAGCTATGAAGGAGAAATTACTGAGTGTATAGGGGAACTGAAAACGTGCGGTGTGAGATTGAGTAGGGGAGGTGAGATGAGAGCACGCAGCTGAATTATGCTTCCCTCAACCCCGTCCATGACCACTCTGGGTATCAGGATAACAGTCAGAGCAGAAGTCCGAGGAATAAGACGAGGAATCTGAAGTAGAGGATGAGGGTTGGCAGATAACTCGCCCACGGGAGCTTCCCCTTCTACAGCACATTCTCTGGTGCAGTCTAGGCATAATGTAAAGAGTAGGAGGTGTTGAACAGTTAGAAGTGTTGTGGAGGCAGGGGGGACTGAAAGTGGCCTAGCTTCAGCGCACAGAGGAGCACATGGATGGACAGAGGATGAGCGAAGACTGAATTTGCAGAATGGGCTTTGAGAAACATGAAATCCCGGCCACAAATCAACACATCATTCCAGTGCACAACGTTTCCCTATGCTGGTCCAAGAGCAAGGTGTTGCGGCAGCAAGGGAACAACACGAGCGCAGGGGAGGAGCATGAATGAATTCTTGGAGGGGCGCCATGACAGAAGAACTAGCAGGCTGGTGTGGAGGGACGAGCTGCATTAACGCAGCATTGAAGATGTTAGAAGGAGACTTAAAGACATGCATCATGCGAGGCCGGATGGCGGTGGAAATAGGCCATGTGCCAACCCACCAGGCCGCCCACGTATGGAATACAATATTACACACCCGCATCCGGGAGAGATAGATCTTGTTGCACCAGGAGAGTGTAGTCTTTTTGGAGTTGTGCATCATTAGAACTGCTCAGTGGACCAGAGAATAATGGGAGCTTCTGATCGATGCCTTGATTAGCCAATCTGTCTACTATCTTGTTGGTTGTACGCCGAATGTGCTTGAAGGTAATGCTGCGGGAGCCCTGAGCCAATCTTAAATTTGTTCCAATCTGCTTAGAAGCCGCCAGCTCGAAGCGATCTTTGCCAGTGAGGTTCCTGATTGAATTCGAATAGCTACCTCTATTAAGATTTGAGAATCCCCTTCTACCTCTAGAGGGAATTTTTTTTATTTTTTCTGCTATAAAAATGCCCTTCCATAAGCCTTCAAGTTCGGCAGCGTTGTTGGAGTCTCTTCCAAGCGAACCATGATATATGTGCAGAGCAGAGCCTACATTATCTCTGAAAATACCACCGTAACCAGCCAGCCCAGGATTTCCCTTAGTAGCTCCGTGGAAGTTTAGTTTGTAAGAGTGGGTGGTAGGAGGAGACCAAAATTGTGGAGAATCAGTATGGATGGAGGAGCTGGACTTGACTTGAGCTAAAAACATGAGGTCCAAGTTCCAATTTTCCAAAATGAGGCATTCTTGTGGTGAAGCTGGAAAATCCAACTGTTTCCAGTGAGTTAGAGCTACAGTTTCTTGAAGGTTTTGTTTGAGAAGTAGCCACAGGGTTTCAAAGGGCGTAATGTGATTTTTAAAGATCCTGTTATTTCTCTCCCTCCAGATGATCCAATAGACAAATCCTAGTAAGAGGTTCCAGAGCGAGTTTAGTAGAAGACTTTGGAAAGGATGCCGAGGCCAGTTCCTGATGGTGTTTATAATATCTCCCACACGTTTGCCCGTTCTTCTGTTGCATTGTGCAATTCTCTCCCAAAGTTGTGCTGCTAATGGGAAGGTGTCCAAGAGATGCAAAATGGTATCTATGTGAAGATTGCAGTTGGGACATCTGGAAGGCCCAATAAATCCTCGCTTTAGTAGATGGTCCCAAGTGAGGATCCGATGTTTTCTTAGTAGCCAAAGGAAAGTAGAGACCTTAGGCCAGATGCTTGGATGCCAAACCTTATCCCATAGTTGATCCTTAATTATCTGCATGGGTTGATAGAGAAGTTGGTATGCTTCCTTGGTAGTGAACATACCTTTGGGTGTATATCCCCATTACACTTTGTCCTTCTGATCAGAGAGTTTAATTTTCCTGAGTTTGAGCTCTTGATCGATCTCTTCATAAGTTTCCTCCTACCGGTTGGCCTGCCAGGTGCTAGCAGATCTCTAAAGTTGAAAACCTTGAGGCGTATGCTACTGCCAAAACTGATGGACATGGATTTGATCATTGTGCTGCATAGTAGCTTGCCACTTGGGTTTGTGGAAGAGAGAGGTGATTTTGGGAAGTTTTTTCCATGAGTCCTCCCAAAATTTTTCCAGGGTACCCAAATGGATCTCCCAGAAGCTGTGCGCTTGAATAAAGGCACTATGTTGCTTGGACGCATTCCAAATCAACGAGCCAGGGGTGGCCATGCTGAGGCAGATGAGTTCCTCCGGTGGACTGCCTGGAGCATATTTGGCATGCCAGAGATGAGCCCAAGGAGTGTGCGGTTTGGAAATCCAGTTCCACCAGATGCAGGCGCCCATGGTGTTATTGTTGTGGAGGGGATCCCTTAGACCAAGCCCACCAGGTGACTTTGGAAGACAAACCTCAGTCCAATTGACAAGAGCCAATTTTCTATTGAGGCTTGAGGAGCCCCAAAGAAATTTTCTTTGAAGATTGCGATTTTTTTTAAGAACCCATTTAGGAGCAGCCAATATAGAAAATAAGTACAGAGGCATGGCTTGGAGAACATATTTGATTAGGATAAGCCTGCTAGCAATATTGAAAGAGCGATAGGTCCAAGAAGAGATCATGGTTTCTAAATTGTCAAAGAGGGCTCCAAGAAGCATGTTTGATGGCTAAGTCAAATAGGGGAGCTCCAAGATATTTCTAAGGGAGCAGTGCTATCAGGAAGCCCCAAATACTAGCTATATTTTGCTGAGTGAGATTGGGAGTGTGGAAGAAGAAGAGTTTGGATTTGGAAGCATTGATGGAGGTGCCGGAAGCTTCTGAGAAGAGATTGAGCAGGGACTTGAAGGTAAAGGCTTCTTGAACTGATAGATGGCCGAAAATCATATTGTCATCGAAAAAATGTTGGTGAGAGATGGGGGGTTGACCATGAAGAGAAATTCCCTTTAGGGAGTGTGAAGAGATAGCAGAATGAAGAGGGCGACTAAGGCCTTCGGCCATAAGTACGAAAAGGAATGGGGAGAGAGGGTCGCCTTGACGAATACCCTAGGAGGGACAAAAGGGCGAGGAAGGAGAACCCTTAAGAAGGATGGAGAAACAGGGGGAGGAGATAAGATTCATAAGCCAACGAATCCAAGTAGCACAGAATCCAAATGCTAATAACATTTGATTAATATAGGTCCAGCTGAGTTTATCGAAAGCTTTAGAAAGATCTAACTTGAGAATCATACCTGGCTTGTTTAGAATCTTGAGTGAGTGGATCACTTCATGTGAGAGAATGATACCGTCCAGAATCTAGTGCCCTTCTACATAGCCTATCTACTCTGGCGAAATCAGGAGAGGGAGAAGAGGTTTGAGCCTGTTCGCCAGGACTTTAGATATGAGTTTGTAGATAACATTGCAGAGTGCAATGGGCCTATATTTATCAGGTGTATTGGATTCTTCCACTTTGGGTACTAGCACTATGAAGGTCATGTTCAAGGAAGGAAGGAGCCAATGCATCGATCATGACTCTTCCAGGAGCTCCCAGACCTCTATTTTTGATATTCTCTTAGAAAGCATGAAATAAATTGGTTGTGAAGCCATTGGGGCTAGGCACTTTGCCATCCTTAAGTTGGGCCATAGCGTCCTCCACTTCCTGCATTGAGATATGCTGGAGAAGCATATTGTTGTGGTCCGCCATGATGATTTTTGGAATATGCTGTGTAATAGATCGAATGGCCTAATTTCTGCAGCCTAGAGGCTCCTGAAGAATTTCCTGAAATTACTCTTTGAATTCTTGTTCCACTTCTTCATGCCCCTCCAGTCGCTCCCCTTGCCGATTATTAATGAAGGCGATGTTATTTTGCATTCTCCTTTGAATAGTAGACCTGTGAAAAAATTTGGTATTTTTCTCCCCATCCTTAAGCCATATGACCCTGGATTTTTGATGCCACAAGGTCTCCTCTCGTTGTCTCCATGCTTCAATATTGGTCAAGAGGGCCTTCTCCTGTTGCACATAGTCTTCAGTTCTTCCCTTAGAGATAATACACTGTTGTAAAGTATTCATTTGCTACTCCAACGCTTTCTGATGGTCAAAAATGTTACCAAACTGAGTTCGATTCCAAGATTTCAGAGCTTGTTTGAGGTGTTTTAGCTTTTGTTGAAACTGGAACATCTTGGCTCCTTCAGGGGGAGTGAAGGATTTCCAAGCATCGTTAACTAATTCTTTGAAGTTAGGATGTGAAAACCAAAAATATTCGAAGCGAAAAGGTCTGTTGCACCTAGAGCCCGGTCGCGACCACTGTAGCATTATGGGCCAGTGATCAGAGCCCACTTGAGGCATGATAAAGGCATGAAAGTCCCCACCCAGGTGAATGGCATTATCCGACATAAGGAATCGATCCAGCCTGGAGGAGATATGATGTGGTCCCCTTCTTTTATTGGTCGATGTATACATACCGTAGAAGTCTGTAGGTCCATAAGATGATTCATGTGGATGAAGTCTTTAAAGCCGATGCTGTCTCTTTCCAGCCTCGTTCTTCCTCCTATTTTTTCCTCCAAATCTGTGATGATGTTGAAGTCACCTCCACAAATGTAAAGGGGAAAGCTCCTCACAGATTTGAGAGGTGTGAGAGTGTCCAACAAATCCAACTTCTTTTGTGAATCTTGTGGGAAATACACATTAGAGAGATGACCATGGATATTGGCCCCGATTAGGTGGAAATTTGTCTGAATGAATTAGTGAGAGGCATGGAAATAATGCAGGGAGAGAACTTGAGGGTTCCAAATGATTGCTAGCCCTCCTGAAGCCCCTGAAGCATCCACTGAGACTGAACGGCATCTAGACCAGGCTTTATTTTGGATCTTTTCCAGTGCAGTGCTATTGCATTTTGTTTCTTGTAGATAGACTAATGAAGGCTTATCTTGCTGGATCATTTTTTTTAACATTCTGTGTTTTGAAGGGCTATTAATCCCTCTCACGTTCCATGAGATGAGCTTCAAGAGGAACAGTGGGGAAGAGATTTGAAGAACTTGGTCAGCTTGGGGAATCTACCAGATTCCACCAACATTTCTCCAACAATAATGGTCCTCTACAGATCTGTTTTACACCGCGTTTCTTCGATTCTTTCAGTAATTTTTTTCCATCCCAAGGACTGCCTGCCTGAATACCAAGACATTTGTTATGCTATGCTCTAGCTAGGACAACTTCAAGACTTTCGATTTTCCGGGGAGGTATAACACTGAATTCTTTCTGTCGACATGTTTTTCCAGGCTGAGAATGTCCCGATCTCCCAGATCTATACTCTCTGGTTCCTCATCCATGTGTATCGATATTTTTTGTTCTTCCGTGTTTGACTTTTGATGGATGCTGAGAGCTAGGGCTGCATCTATCTCCATGTTGGATGTTTTAAGGGTTGTATATTGATCTTTATTAGTAGAGGAGGTAGAGGTGGGGATGATGGTGTCAACAGAGGCTGAGAGCAGAGCTGAAGAATTTGGGAGAGGGGGGGAAGAAGTAGGAGGTGGATATGAAGAATAAGGGATAGAAAGGTGCTCCTCCAAGGAAGATTGAGAGGTCAAAATTTCGAAGCTGTTTCAAGTTTCAGGTTTCTTGAGATTATTTGGGGCGACTGGAGATTTCTTGGCATGCTTTCTTTGACTGGTGACTTTTGTGAATCCCTCAGCATCTTTGCTAGTCTCAGTGACATGGGCTTTAGAATAAAGATTCAGTGGGAAATCCCTGAATAGGTGGTCATTTTCATGGTATTTCCTGCAACGAAAGGGAACATGCTCGTAGTCTATTGTTTGTACCCATTCAAAATCGTCATGAAATAGACTTACTGAGTCCGTGAGTGGTTTGGCCAGATGCATTTGTACAAAGATCCTAGCATAGGAGGTATATCTTCGGTGTTCAGTTTCCTTGGCGACTTTGATAAAAACCCCCAGCCCATTGCCTATGTCCTTTAAGGACTCCTCATCCCAGTATTCTAGTGGAACAGAGTACATACGGATCCAAAATGGAGCCCAGTTGAAATCTTATTTGTCTGGATTGAATCTCTCTATACAGTCACGGAGGTATAGGCCTGCAGAGTTGAAGAAGTATGGGCCTCCCTCAAAGATATGAGTTCTATCCTGTAGACAGTTGAAAATAGCAGTGAAGAAGCCTTTGGGACCAAGCTACAAGGTAACTTTTCCTTTATGCTTCAATTTGGAAACGATCCATCCTTGCAAGGCCTTTTTAGTAGGCCAGAGTCCTAAGAACTTGCCTATGAGGGCATGATCCCTCATATATTGGATTTTTCCATTGATTCGGTGACTGGGGAGATCTATTTTGGTTCTTTCTGAAGTCTTGGGAATTCATGTAGTAGAGGACGCCTTTGGCAGTGTCGACGAGACATTCTGGTCTATGCCTTTGTCTTTAGTAACCGTGGAGCCTGTAGCAGTATTTCCAGCATTTTCAGTAGCGGGATCGATAACATGGGCAGCCAGTAGGGTGGAGCCGGGACTAGCATTTGTGTCTACACTTGCAGAGTTGTCAGAAGAGGAATAGTTGGGGGGAGGGGGGGGCGTGCCCACCAATTCGGAGGGAGGATTCATGGCAAAAGAATCAGTAGAGAAGCTCGAGGTGTCGAGCTTCTATACAGAGTGCACAGAGGATTAGGGCATCAGAGTTTGCACAGAAACCCTGGCAGGAGCAACATCGTGCGATACCAAGCGAAACGATATCTAATTGCTCATTTATTGCTCATATTAATCAGAAGCCTCACTTGCTATTTTCATCAATGTTCTCCTCAAAAAAAAATTTCCCCACAGAACAGGGTATCGTTTGGACACTGTTGCAACTTGTTGTTCCCCTCAACAACATTCACTAACACAAAAACCACAAAATACTCTACTATTCTCTGACCTTTGATCTCAATAACATAAAATCAACACCCAGACCCTTTTATTACAGGGGCTATCTCATCCTATCATAATAGTGGAGGCCCACTCCACCTCTTCTCTCTACAACATAGGCACTCTCAGCCTCTTCTTTGCATTACATGATCACTTTTCCTCATATAGTAGAGTGCACATAGCCACAGATCTCTCTGCACAACTTACTTGCAACAATTTTTCTTCCCCCCATTGGTCAACTGCAATCCTCAGTTTTGTTACTATGTTACACACTGGTCGATGTTGACTCTGCTTCCATCCACATTACCTAAGAGTGTACTCCCAGCATGGCTCTCCATTCTAATATTACATAAAAAAACATGGCCACTATAGCTAAAATAATTTAAGGAATGGGATTCTGAGTGATATCCCATAATGATAATTAAATTTTAGTCAAATTGCATACCTAAGGAGTTCTTTCAATAAATTCTTCTTGCATATAGAGCATAGCTATCCATTCCAATTATGATTCTCATTTTACACTAGGAATGGGTTCCTAATCATTTATCATAATGAGAACTAATTCCTAGTCAACCTACACAAAGATAAAAATGTATGATAACATGGATTCCCTAAACTATGATCAGAGCTCTATAACATGAGGCTTTGTTATTCATTTAATTCAATGAAGGATGCACTTGAGCAAGATCAAGGATGAATTAATTCAACTCAAGTTAAGCCTAACAATCTGCTCTACAAATCATGGTCCTTGCTGCCTTAATTCAGTGATCTCAACATTCATCATTACTCCTATGACAACAACCCTAATATGTACATTTACTCTTTAAATGGTGACCGATTCATCCTACATACTCCTTTCTGTTGCAATTTTGAAGCCCAATATCTCTTAACATTATTAACGATATATTATTATATTATGAGATCTCGAAATCCAGAGCCTAGCCTTTAACCCCTTTTGCTTTGTCCCTTATTTTTTTTCACCATAGGATCAGGTGCCATGGCCAGCAACATAGCACTTAGGTTTTATCCCCTTAAATATCTTGCTGAGGGCCTGTCTCCTTGTGTTCTTGCAATATTCCATTGGTTCTTTGGATCTCCATGACCAAATACCTATCAAATTTCAATCCCTTGGTATCAGAACTTCTTCGAATTTAAATTAGATGGGAGTTACGAATATCTACCTCTAAAATACCCACGTGGCGTCTCTATAGCACTTAGGTGTTGAGCATTTCACTATGAAATTAGTTATTTTGGATTCATGGCCAAGTGCCAATAACATCAGAGCTCCCTATATCATAACTTTCTTTAAATTGAAATTATAGAGGAGTTATGAAAAATCCAAACTCTAATGTTTTGACCTCTTGAAGCTCTGAATTCTGAGAATCAACTCCCTGTTATCAAAAATTTATGAAGAGAATATTACAAAGGAGTCACAAAACCTACAACCTTTGAAATTCTGACCTTCATGATGATGTCATGTTATTGTAATAAACCCCACATGGATTATCCATAGTGGTAACACGTGTCACTGATATTTTCCCCATTATGCCACCAAATAATGTTGAATTTCACTGCCATGTGTCCTTGATATGCTCATGTCATGCTGATGTCATCAGCCATGTCAACTCATGAGGGCTAATCAATGGCTTACATGTGTCGTGTCATAGGAGAGAGAAAGGGTCCCTCGGTCCCTGGTTTCGCAAGTGAATTCCTTTGTAAGTCTCGCTCCCTGAAACCCTTGGCACTTTCAAAAGGATTCATTAATTAAGAAATTATGAAATCCTAGCCTATAAGGTTTTGATGTTCCAAGTTTCTTACCTGCATTGATATTCACTTGCTCAGATATTTGACCCTGCTCCGATATTCGCCTGCTATGATATTCCAACCTCCCGATGTCCACAGGCTCCGACCTTTGATATTTGGACCTCCTTAGGTCCTAAGGCTCTAACATAAGCTATTCCAACCTCCCAAGGTCCTGAGGCTTTGACCTTCCGACGTCCAGAATTTTTGACCTTTTGAGGTCTTGATATTTCTAGCTTCCGAAATATCAACCTTCCCTGGTTTTGAAATTTGTCCTACTAAAGACTTCATGATCCTAAATTTGGAAATCAATAAATTTTTATCATTAGATTAATTTCTGGAGTTCCTCATACCATAATTAGAGTAAATTTTAGCCTAAAAGTGGCCTCATAGAGGAAAATTATAAAGAAAAATAGGAAAATAATAAAATAAGTGTTATAAATTTTGGAGGGAAAAAAATAAAACTATTTTTTTTAATTGTATTTTTTTTCTTATGTCCTTACATGCTTACTCAAATTTCATGTGTATATACTCATTGGACGAAGAATTAAACTCTACATCCAACAATTATGCATTATGGATACTTTTGAGAAGATCCACACTAATAAAAATTGAATATACATTAAAAAATCTTGTTGAACGCACTTCTTTAATGTATCTTCATTTTTTATCAATGTGGGTCTTCTAAAAAGTATGCATAATGGGTACTCATTCGATGCAGAGTTTAATTATTTATCCAATGAGTATATACACATGGAATTCGACTAAAATTGTAAGTAGATAAGCGAAAAATACAATTAAAAATAGTAGTTTTTTTAATTTTCCCTCCAAAATATTTACATGTGCCTCTTTTAAAATTTAAAGGATTTTGATTGGTTTACATATTATGTATGTGAAAATTTCATGGGAACTTTTAGTATGAAATTTCCTCTAATCTGGAGAGATATCTCCATGCACTCACCAACTAAGCCACTTTCAGAGGTAACAAATATGATCTCTTTAGACACCATCCTCCCCAAAGTCTAGGAATCCCCAACCAACATAGTCATATTTTTATTGCTTCTCGAATAAGCGTGCTCCTATGGTAATTATCTACTAGAGACTACAAAAAACATATGACTCCCCTTGAGCTTGACACATAAAAAACATCAATGCTAGCATTTGCAACTATCATGGCTAACCTAGTAGACATCAATGTTCCTAGCATCATGCTAGCACATACATCCATGCTGAGCTGGTTGACATCAATGCCAACACACTTGCTAACTGTCAAAAAATTCTAACTTCCAAACTTGATCTTCCACCATGATTGTTGACATTATGCAAACACATGTACTACCATGAGGCAGATAGACAATTCTAACTATCCAACATCCCTATGCTACATGCTTAACCTTGAAGATCCATATTGAACCCACAAATAATTTATCTATCAGTATTTGGACCTGTTGACAGTGTTGTACCTACGAACATTCAAGGGGTCTCCCCGATATGTGGTTATAATTAGACCTCACACTGTTTGGGATAGGAGCCCCATCTAGAATACAAAACACTTATCATTTTCTTAAAGGTTTACCTTTGCTATAACTATCACTAAGAGAGAGGAATGAATGTGTTCCTTTGAAAAGAAATTAAGTGTTCCTGGTGAGTGCTCAGTTTTAGGATAGGTGATCCATTAAAATCAATGTAATAGGACGACCCTAGAAGATACATGTGAAAACAATAAGGATCCGTATAACATCTAGCAAAATATTCCACAAAGATGTGACAGTCATTGCAACCAATACAAATAAAAAATATTTGTCTAACATGTAGTGGAATATTCCATGAAGATGTGATAATCATCACAACCATTACAATACATTCTCAAAATTATACACTAAAATAACCGAAATATTTCAACTGCTTTAGCACAGGTGAAAAACAAACATGAATTACAAACATTCACAGAAAAATCTTACAAATATTTAGAATCCATGCATGAAGAACATGCTAGCCATCATGATTCATATATTAATTAAAAGTACCAAGACACATGTATACAACGAACACAACTAGCTCCAATAGTGGAGTTTTTGAGCCAATCGTTGCTCCCCAAAAGAACCATCTTGTCTCTCTAATGCATTGCGGGAGAAGCCAAGGTGAAAGGTCCTTTGCTCATGCAAAAAGGGTGTATATATAACCAATGGGGAGGTAATGCTTCACCTTCCTTCTGCCTCTCTAAATACCCTCATGACTATTTAAATTCCTATGGCTTTTCGACTTTACATGAATCTTATTTTCTACATGTCCTTTGGACTTCAACTTTATAATACATTTTTGAATAAAAATTTACATAATCCAAAAAAATGAAGTGGCATATGGTGACTCATGACATGACATGACATGATATTGATGACATGGACTGTGTGATGGCACGTCAATTTTAATTCATTCTTGTTGCTTCTTATAGTGTCTTTTCTTGAAAATGATCTTCTATATACATCCATATGGCTTAGACATAATGAGTCTTCCATGATATCAGGTCTTGATTTGTGCTCACAAAATAGTGTCCCTTTTATTTCTCCTAATTGATAATCTTGCATATTCAACTACAAAAGTGTCTTATAGCATGTTCTCCTTATCCATCTCCTTCTTCATCATCCTGCCATTGTATGATAGAGTACCTACATCTACAATTCACTCATGACAAGATGACATCAGTATGACAAACCCCTAGTATAAGATGCTACTTGATGACCCACTAAGTGAGATAAAACTAGGTGTCAGGCTGAGGGAGAGGATCACTGACTACACAAATTTTCAGCTGAAACAGTTAAGGGTCAAGGTTGAGCCTTGACACTACGCAATGCATAAAAAAGGTTGGGACTAAGAAAAAATGTTGTATAGTTTGGGAACTATGGGAGCCAGGTTGAGGGTTTGACCACTGATATTTCTCACTGTGCAATTCTGTAAGTTGGAAGAGGTCATGTGATTTCACAATTGCGTAGTTCAAGAGCTCATGGTTGAGGCTTAAGCATTGTGATTTCATATTGCATAGTATTAACTCGTTAGGATAGAAAAATTTCACATATTTTGGGGTGAGAGGTCGGGCTTGAGCATTGTGATTGCACAATGCACATTATTGGTAGGGAGGAAATACACATTGTGTAGTGCCAAGAGGAAGGGATGAAGCTTGATGACTAAGACTGTGAAATGCATAGTTCAGGAGGGATGGATGAGGCTAAGTTTCTTGGTCAAGAAGTTTTCTAGATTTGGCTCTATGTGGGATCGATGAAATTGATGTGAAAAATGATAATAATTTATTTTTATCACACAATTAATACACTTGAAGACATAACATATAACATCCAGAACAAATTTACAACACACTTCCCTGAGAGAGAAAACTTTTTGATAACTTATGACAAGTGCGACACCGAAGATATACTTTGTGACGACACTTGTGTGAAAGTGATTAAAACTTTGGAAATGAGTTTGAGAGATGTTTACATAGTAATATAAAACCATTTACACAAATATAACCCCTTGGATCAACTAAAAATATATTTTGTGCAATGTGTGAAACTCAACATCCCAAAATATGAAACTTTCATTTTCTTTCAAACGGGGAAAAATCACTTAGAGAAAAAACATGTGATAAGTCATAATGATTGATGCGACAGTGTGAAGGATAAAAGGTGCCTTCAAAATTTGGGTGTAGGCCAAAATTTTGGAGGGTGTTGTAGCATCGACAACACTTGGAGACACAATGGTAGAATTCCAGCTTCTACTTTGGCACACACAAGGAAACCATAAAAGATGTTCACACATGACGCTTATTTAAATAAACGAAGAAAAAAAACGCAAGACCAGAAAGACAAGAAAAAAATAAAAGAAACTATGTACATAGCACATGGCATAGCCACATATCATCATTGAAAATATCCTTTTAAATCTCGACCATTAACAAGAAGAGAGTCAATATTCCCTTATAATAATTGAAGACAATATGTGTGTTTGATAAGATTTTCATGCATAGTGAATGGTTCGATCCAAAGGGATTGGAACTTCGTGTGTTTTCCTTTTTCCTCATGAGATTTGTCCCACTTCAAGACTAGGTCACCCACACTAAATTCATTCTTCCCTACATACGTCTTGTCAAACCACCTCTTCGTATGACTCTCTTGAATAAAAAGTTTTTCTTTAGCTTTCTTTATTTCTTCCTACAATATGAAAAGGGTTTCTATATTACTCTGAACCAATAAGAAATGATTTCCCTAGGATTCTTGTTAAAATTGAAGGGAAGGAAAGTATAAGTTCTGGGGTAGGATGGATTCTTTTCCATACATCAGCAAGTAGGGAGACATATTAATAGAGGATTTATGTTTGACTTGGTTAGCCCATAAGGCATTCATAAAATAAGAGTGACAGTTCCTCTATCCAGAGAGAACAATATTATTAATAATGCATATAAGTTTATTATTAGTAGACTCAATAATATCATTTCCCCACGGATAATAATTTGTAGAATGTTTCAATACAATCCCATTTTCCATTGAAAACAAATATAATCTTAAATATTAAAAGTATGTTGTATTTTCAAAAAAATTTGAAGTGGGAATGCAAAACCTGGAAACGATATTATATTTGAGGAAGTTGATGACTTTATGATCATTCACTTGCTTCAGTGGAACTGCTTCTGTCAGCCGCATGAGGCAATCTATAGCAATAAGTATATAATGGTGCGTCTTCGATGAATTTGGAGACATTTCACTGATGACATATAAGCCCCATTGTTTAAATGGTTCTTCGACAACAATAAGTTCCAACCGGGGGGTTGAATTCGTTCCTCGGCCGACACACTTTTGACAAACCAGACACTTGCAGGCATATGTGTGAGCATCCTTGAATAATGTGGGCCAATAGAAACTAGCTCGCATGAATTTATGTTCAATTTTGTTACCTATAAAGTTTCCCTCCTATGGTACATCATGGATATTATGCAAGAATTTCTCCGAATCAGGTACTTGTAGGAATTTGTGAAGTACTCCATTATGGTGATTTCTAAAAAGCAACCCATGCACCAATTGGTAGGATAATTATTTCAATCTGACTGCCCTCTTATTTAATGTAGATAAGTGATAGGGAAAAGTGTTGTGCTCAAGATACTGGTTCACATCCGCGTATCAAGAGTTTGAAATGGAAGTGGGGGTGGCTTAGTCAACATTGTACATTTTTATTTCTTTCTCCCACCCGAATGGATCATCTTTTGTTGCATATATCGCTTCTGCTGCTAGACAGAAACCATGTCCCTTGATAATGTGACATGGTTTGAATTCTAGCTCATATTATTTCATACCAATCATCCTGTTAACTCTCCTCTCACCCAACTCTCATTGAAAAAATAATGATATGACTTTTGGGTGTGGAACAAAGATAATACAATGATTCTTCAAGTGATAGGGCCGAAAGTACTTCAGTGCCTTATAGACCCATACACTTATTTATAAGTAGGAACAAATAAAAGATATTGGTATCTCATAAAATATAGGTTCCTTGTAAGATTTCACTCATAAAATATATTGATCACTCATTGTTTTTATCATATTTCTACGTAAGTACAATTACAAGAGAGGTATTAGAAGTGAAGGTGCAAAGCAAAAAATATTTTTTGAAATATGGGTTGTACAGTACTAGTGCTTCCGTGATAGCTTGATTATTGTAGAAAAACACATCTTTTTCCCTCTTATCCCACTTATATTGCATCCTTATTACCATATCTTGAATAGGTTTAAAAATATTAGCATAATCGGATATGAACTTGCAGATAAGATTGACCTTCCCTATGAATGACTGCATGGATTTCTTATTCACTGGGAAGGGAATTTTCGTAATAGCTCTCACCCTTTTAAGGTCCAATTTAATATCATTTTTCACGATGATATGGCACAATAGGTTTCCCTCAGACACTGCAATGATACTCTTCTTGGGATTAAGAGATATCCCATATTTTTGACATCCCTGAAATATATGCTTTGTGTGGTGTAGATAGTCATATCTATTTTTTTAAAACACTATGACATCATCAAGATACACCACCATGCTTTGAAAACTCAGTCTATGAAATTTTGTGTCCATTTCACAAAGAAAGGACACACCAACATTGACCAGACCAAATGGAATTCTTCATAACAAAAATGTGCCCCACTTCATTCTAAAAGTGGTCTTAACTCTGTCAGGCTCTCAGAACAGAACCTAATTGTATCCAGAATAAACATAAAGCAAAGAGGAAAGTTATGACCCTGTTACTTTCTGCAATATACGACCCATAGAAGACACAAGGTAGTTGTCTTTGTCCAAGGCATCATTTAGATTTCGATAATCTACACACAAGCATATTTCCACATAATTATTCCTCACTGGGACTAGATTAGATACCCAAGTTGGATGTTGCACTTTATAAATGATCCAATCAACTAACATCATCCTTAATTCCTTCTGAATTAAGGGCTCAATCAGTGGATGCACCTTGCATAACTTCTGTTGAAAAGGATTGGACCCTTAATCATAATAACATGCTGGATTATTCACATGTCGTAATTTTTGAGATCATCATATGACCATGAAAAAAAATATTAGTATTGCTTAAATAAAAAAATGAAATATTACCTCTCTTGTGGTGTGCAACAAGTACCGAGATTCACATACTTCAGATCTTTCACTGTTCCAAGGTTGATATATTGATGGGACAATGTATAACTATGGGTTTTGGCATTAACTATCCCTCAAAAGCATTTCTGCAAGTCATAAAACATTTCTAATGATACCACACTCTTTGGAATGGGGTTTTCCGTATTCCTACAAGCTCCATCATGAAATGGTTTCTCGTGCTCATCTTCATCAATAGTTGTATAGAATTATTTTGGTAATAATCACATTCAAATGAAATTTGTGGATGCATTTCGAACCAACCAGTGTGGTTCATCATCAGGACTAGGTGAGAGATAATATCTGGACGTTGAGTTTAAATAGATGCAGAAATGGCTAAACTAACTTTGAATACAACATCGTTCACTATGAAATTCATATCTATTGGTAATCATTAAAAATGTGTAAATTAGTGATATTATCAGGGGTGGATGGTTTATAAATAATTTCAATAGAAAAATCATCATTGAGTGGTGACAACCTAGCAACAAAATTTTCCAATGCACCCACAACTCCATTACACATTATAGTAACATATATAATATTAAGAGCTTGGAAATGAGAAATCAAATGCCATACCTCTTATTGATAACTTTTCAAATGAGGTGACATACATTATATAGTATTGTGTACCTTCTGCATGATGATTTATGGGTCACCTATTGCTTTAAGGACTGCAACATTGAGGTCAATGGAATTTTGTAATCCTAGAATAAGTGCTCATATTTGGAAGTGTTATTAGTGCACTTTAATTCCAAGCACCTCGATATCAAGTGTTTTCTCTCTCATGGGTCTACTAAAATACAACCAACTCCAGATCCCTCCTATGTATCTGAACCATAAAAATACAACATAAAAACATTATATGTACAAGATATATGCCCTAAAAAAGTACTACGACTACTACTATCTATTGTGTAAAGGTCATTCACTCCAGTTGGAATATTAAGAAGATCCAACTATGTGTCTGGTGAGACTAGGGAACGCTTAGAAAGGTAGCACCCTATTTCAGTCTCTAGGAATAAATTTCCAAATATTAGATCTGCGAAATTGACTGGACCATTCCTTCCATCGTAAGGTTTCATAGTGTGCTTCATGTAAGGATTTGAGTTCACATGGATTTGATTTTTTCTTCCCTTATAAGAAAGCCATAAATGTGACCATTCATTAGTAAAATACCTCTATAATTTTATAGACCAATATCTACTTAATAGTAGACCATATGCTTCTATAATGTGCACAATTACTATATTTAGGCACTAGTGAACGATTTGATTGGATGATAGATGAATGAGCACATTTTTTAGTACACCAATATCATGGAAAAGATTCTTATCTAGCTGGATGATTTTTGCATCTATGTTATCCCATTGTGTGATTATTTTCTTAGCCACAGATAGTGGAATTATGTTTACATATGCACCATATTTAACTAAGTAATTTTGCACATTATAATTGAAAATTTCAAATGTAAAAAAAAATGGAGGCCAAATTGTATTAGCATCTAATGTTAACAAATTAAGCATATATTCTAAGGAACTGGAAGACTTACTAGATCCCTTTTGTGAATAAGAATTTTTACCTAAGGTAGGTTGCTTAAGAGTGCAGATAAGAATTCCCCTCTCACTCACTATCCTTATAATTTCAAAGTGTGAAATTTTTGCGTGAAGTTTCTTAATGTCTTTGACTATGTTATAATCAAGCGAGAGGAGAATTGTTGAAGTGTCTAGAGGAGTAGCCTTATATGATACTTGTAGAGTGATTGGATTGCTTTTAGCATTGGGAGAAGTATTCTTCACTGTATAGTTGTTTTCGTACTTTCCCTCAGTGTTCGAAGTTGAGTTGATAAGGGGTATAATATTTATTAACAATTGTTATTTTAATTTTTTTCTTGTCAACTCATGTTCGAAGACTAAACCTTACCCTCTGAATTTGTATGAAGTGTTATTCTTTTGAGTCAAGTCCTCACTTTGTGGTAGTCGGTAGTCTTATTTTCAATAAACGTATACACAATTGAAAGTTTTCACTGTGTGACCAGTAATTTCAGTCTCTTTAGTAGCAGCAGTTTCTTCCTTCTTGTCTGATGGACCAGTTTGCTCATCTAAAAGAAATGTAAAAATTATGCGTGTAGCAATATCATTCATACTATGGTTCCATTGCGAGAATGCCTTTTCAAAATGATACTCCTGATGAAACAATCAATATTGGTCCATGCCCATACTTTCAATGTTCAAAACAACGTTCAATATTTTCACATACTTGGTTGGATAATTATTGTTGTTGTTGTTGGAGTTAGAATTCCTCATAATGTTGAATTTAGGAGGCTTTATTCTTACAGAGGTCTCTCTTGACCTCTATTTCAACTCTGCCAAATCATTGGACAAATAGTTTATCATCTGGTTCAAGCTCCTTAGATCTCTAAATTCTTTATCCTTCGCCATAATTTTAGACGCCTAAGACCTTTTTCCCTTGCCTTTTGATTATTTTTATGGTTCATCATAAATAATTTGTTTTATTAGTCGCAATTCCTTTTCAACTCGTATACCTTCTTCATAATTTTCTGCTAGAGTTTCTTTTGCAGTTCACTTTAAGAACCGTGCAATGTTGTCAGTAAGGAAAAAGTGTAACAATAAATGGTGATGGATTCATGAGGTTTCATATTTAGAGGAAAATTTTTCAATATGAAATTAAAACTCTGATTAAAATCTTTAACTTTCTCTTTTTTCTCCATCTTCAAATTCACCACCTCTTTCAATAGCATGGCTAGGGTTTTGTCATCAACAAAATTTTCAAGGAACAAATTTTTAAATTGCCTCCAATTATGGATTTAGTTCAACGGAAGACTATGGTACCATATTGTTGCTCTTCCATCTAGGGAATAATGGAAAATTATACATGAAACATCATCATAACGTACCTAAATCATTTGAAGATACAGATAGAGATTCCCCAAAAGCTCCTCTTCTTTCACGTATTTGTGAGGGTTATACTTCATCAACATTTTTTCTGAGTGCCTCAACATCTGTAACAAAAATGATAGATAAAGTGGGCTCCGATACATCCAATCAAGATCTTGGTTAAAAATTTCTTCATCTCTATACTCCTCCACTTTGTCATAATATGAAGGATCTTCTTCTTCCTCTTCGTGATCAGCTAATCCGTGGAATGTGTCGTCTGAGGGTACAAGATTGTCTTCATCACCTCTATTGAAAGATGGAGGCTAATCTGGTTTCTCCACACTTTATGTAGCCTCTGCTAAATCTTCAAGGGTGGAAAGAACTAAATCTTTGACTATAGAAACCACTATCCCAATGGGATTGGTAGTTTTCTTCTTTGGAAAATATGGAAGGTTATGTACTCCAAGGATAGATCCAATGGATTTTGAAAAATGACGGGTTATAGGTTGATGGTCCCAGGTCCAGATATGCTCATAAGAGATCTCACAAGCTTGTTCAATATCGGGCTAAGAAGATCTGTCAACTTGATAAATGTGAGTAGAGGAGGTGCTCGACATATTGCTTCATTAACTGAAAGACATGTGATGAGTGTGGGTGGAGTTTCCAACTATAAAAATCTTGCTTCCCTCCTAGCACTAGAAATTTTGACAGTGCTAGATGTGTCAACATTTAAGGGGTATCCCTAACATGTGGTTCCAATTAGACCTCACATCATTTGGGATAGGAGCCCCATCTAGAATATGACCCGGTTACCATTTTCTTAAATTTTTTCCTTGGGTCTAACTATCAGGAAGAGAGAGGAATACATTTGTGACTTCGAAAAGCAAGTGTGCCTAGTGATTGTTAGGTTGTAGGTATGTTGAGGTTCTTCTACTGCAAAGGGGGAGAGAAATGATGCCCTAAAATAGAGGTAATAGTACCGTCCTACTGGAGACACATGCAAACAATAATGATCCATCTAAAATCTAGCAGAATAGTAAAAAAATATGTGACATCCATTACAGCCAACACAAACAAGAAATATCTATATAACATATAGTGGAATAGTCCATGAAGTTGGGATAATCATTGTAACCATTACATCACATTATCAATATGATATGCAATAAATTAACCGAAAGAGTTCAACTACTTCAGCATAGGTTAAAAACAAAAATGAATTACAAACATTCACAGAATAGTCTTACAAATATTCATAAACCATGCATGAAGAACGTGTTGGTCATCAAACCTCAGATATTAAGTAGAATTACAAAGACACATGTATACAACGAACACCACTAGCTCCAATAGTGGAGAGTTGGAGACACTCCTTGTTCCCCAAAAGAACTAGATTGTCTCTCTAATGCCTTGGAGGAGGAGCCAAGGTGTAAATTCCTTTTCTCATTCAATGAGGGTGTATATATAACCAATGGGGGGGGGGGTTATGATTCACCTTTCTTGTGACTCTTTGAGTACCCTGATGTCTATTTGACTTCCTATGACTTTTTCGACTTTACATGAGTCTTCAAATTTTGTATATGTCCTTTGGTCATCCACTTTACAATACATTTGGAAATATAATTTTACATAATCCACAAAAATGATGTGGCATATAGTGACTCATGACATGAAATGACATCATATTAATGAGATGGATTGTATGAAGGCATGAAAATATCAAATAATTCTCGCTTCTTCTTGAAACGTGTCTACTTGAAAATTCTCTTTTGTCCACCTCCATATGGCTTAGAGATAAGGAGTCTTCATTTATATCAGGTCTTGACCTATCGCCACAAACTAGTGTCCCTTTACTATTTCCTAATTTATCAACTTTCATATTTAGCTACAATGGTGCCTTCTAGCACGTTCTCCTTCTCCATATCCTTATTCATCATCCTTCCATGGTATTCTAGAGTACCCACATATACAATTCAATCATGAAGAGATGTCATCGGTCCAATAAATCCCTCATCTAAGAAGTTTCTTGCTGACCCACTAACTAAGCCAAAACCAGGTGTTGGGCTTAGGAAAAGTCTCAGTGAATGCGTATTTGCATACCTTAGGTAGTCAAGGGTTGAGTTTGAGCCTTTAGAATTCACAATGCATAGTTTAGGATAGGACAAAGCAAAATTATTGTGCAATTTTGGAACTCAGGGAGCCAGGAAGAGGGCTTGAGAACTGATTTTTACCACCTCTTAGTTCTAGAAGGAAGAGGAGGCCAAATAATTATACAATTGCATATTTCAATAGCTTATGGTTGAGGTTTGAGCCTTTTGACTGTGAAATGTACAATATTAACTGTGCAGGAGAGAGAAATTGCGCAAATTTTGGGGTTAGAGGACATACTTGAGCTGTTTGATTGTGTAGTAGATAGTACTGAGAGGTAAAAAAATTTCATTGCATATTTCCAAGAGGCAGGGTTTCATCTTGAGGACTAAGAATGCACAATTCCTAGTTCAGGAGGGTTGCATAAGGCTAAGTTTCTTGGTTGGGAAGTTTTCTGGATTTAGCGAAGTGTGGGATTGATGAAGATGATATTAAAAATGATAAGAATTGATTGGAATCACACTATTAGAAAACCTAAAAACAAAACATATATCATCCAAAACACATGGAAAATTCACTTCCCTTAGTGTGAAAAATTTGTAAAAAATTACAACATGTGTGACACCAAAGATACACTTTGTGACGATAGTGACGACATTTGTGCAACAATGCTTAAAAATTTGGAAATGAGTGTTATAGATGTTTACATTTTAATATAAACTCATTTACTCAAACATAACAACTTGAAACCACCAAAAATAGCTTTGTGTAATGTGTGAGACTTAAAATGTGAATAGATGACACTTTGATTTTCTTGCAAACGAGATCAAAACACTTAGAGAAAAGACATGTCATAAGTATTAATTCTTGTGATTGATGTGTGGAAGATCAAAGGAGGCTCTGGAATTTGGGTGTAGACCGAAATTTTGGAGGGAATTGTAGCAGCAACAATAGGACCACTTCCAAAACACTATTATTCATGATGGAATCATATTCCTCCACCATTGCATCAACCTAAACTAGTTTCTCAATTACTTCCACAAAAGAGGATGGCTCAATCTCTAAAATATCAATCATTAGAGCCATTTAACCATTTAACCTCTCAAGTGACCTCATTTTCCTACACAAATTTGAAGGAGCTCCCACATTCTCCTTTGCATCCTGCACCAATTTATCAACTTCCCTGGTTCCTTTTCTTCCTTCTCTGGATGGTTATGCTTGAATGGATGTCTCCACTATTCTTCCCCCCTAATCCTCCATTTATCATTGCTACAAAAATTCATTAGGATCCTAGTTTGGAGATAAAATATCCTCTTTTGGTTGGAACTGAATCTCCATCTCAAGAGAGAATCTCATTTCTATCTCCTTATCAAAATTTACATCCCTTTTCACAACTATAATTATGATGGAAGCTAAGCACACCTGATAATTGTGTGGAATTACAGTGTAACCCAAAAAAATTCCCACATATACCATAGTCTCAAGTTTCTTCCTCGAATATTTGGAGACATGGTAGTAAACAAGGGCTTCAAAAATTCTAAAGTGAGACACATATGGATTTCTCTCGTAGAAAGCTTCTTTCGGTGTAATCATAAAAATAATTCGACGAGGACTCCGATTCTACAAGTAGACTGTTGTGTTACATGCTTATACCCACAAATTCAGTGGCAGGCCTTAGTCATTTAGCATATATCCTGCATCTCCAACAATGCTCTATTTATTCCTTTCAACTACCCCATTCTGCTGTGGTTTATGGGGTTTTTTTCAGCTCTCTTTGAATGCCTTATTTGGCATAGAAATCCTTGAAGTAATTTGAAACATACTCACACCCATTTTAAATCCTGAAATTTTTCACTTTATTACCAGTCTCTTTCTCAACTAGTGCCTTGAGTTCTACAAAATTTGAAAACGTCTCATCCCTCTTTTGCATGAAGAATATCCAACACTTCATTGAGAAATCACTAATAAAAATATCATAGTACTTATTTTTGGTAGTGGAGGTTTTCAAGAAGGGCCCACAAACATTAGAGTGGACTACCTCAAAGAATGCATGTGCTTTGTTGTCTCGATCATTGAATGTGGCTTTCTCATACCTTCCCAAGGTACAACCCTTACAGACATTCTGCTACTCAAGTGATCCTTTAGGGAGGACAGTGGTTGTTTTCTACATAATTTTTAAGGCACCATGATGCAAATGGCCCAATCCGATATGCCATATGTCACCAATATCACGACTCTAAAATTTATCTTCCTTACTTCATAATGCAACACAATATTCCACATCAAGTTTATGCAGGTTATTCACATGAACCCCGATCTACTTCACCTTCCAAGTAGCTATGTGTCTCAAAAAGGATTTACCTTTATTCACGATTACATCATAGCCGCAGTCTTCCAAACTTGATAAAAATATGAGGTTATTCCTTAGTCCTAGAAAAAACATGACATATTTGAGGCAAAGAGGGGATCATGACTCCCTATTCAAGGCTATTATACTAACCCCGATGGAACTATACCTTCCATCGTCCAAAATATTAATATTAATATCAATATCCTTCTCCTTGAGGTCACTGAAAAGCCACCTACATCCTGCCATATGGAATAAGGAACCTCAGTCCAAGAACCAAATATTTCCCATCACAGCTCTAGCCATGCTTTCGATAAGGGTTAATTTTAGCTCAAACTTTGAAGCCAATGCTTCACCTGCTACTCCTCTTGAGTTCTTCTTCCTAGAATTTTTGTGTGGACACTTTGTAGCATACTTCTAAAATTCATGACAATTAAAGCATTTTATTTTGGACCAGTCTTTCTTCTTTCCCCCTTAGCTAGATTTTGGTTTGGTTTGATATTTCTTCCCTTTTCCCTTTTTTACCTTTCAAACAAATGAATTTTTTTCATCCTCTCCCTTATATGAGCTTCCATCTCTACTATTTTTCTCGATCTCTTCATGTACCAAATTATTCCATAAGAATTCTCGATTTGGTAGTTTCTCTCTCTCATTCACCAAGTCCTAGTAACTATTCCCGCTTTTGGGAAGGCTTGGAAGAGATAAACTCAATAGGTAATATTCTGCAACATTCACATCAAAATATCTAATATAATCCCAAACTTATGTAAATCGAGTGAGATACTACATAATAATATCGTTCTTCTTCATCTTAATGTTTCAAAGTTTTCCTTTGAGGGAAAGTTTTCTATGGTCACTTATATTCTTGAATAGCTCTATCAACACCTTCAAAATTGCCAAAATATTTTCTTTTCCATGGATATTTGAGACAATGTGGTATCACACTCCCTCCAATATTATTCTCCCTTTCTTGGCTACATATTTCTTCCATTGGGCAAGGTTCTAGGTATGAAATGATCATAGTTTTGGAATGTATGTCTTCACATATCCTAGCAATTCATTGTCATCAAGCACTGCCTCCATCTGATCCTTCAAGGAAATGAAATTCAAGTTTCCCTCCAAGACATACTCTAATCTCAGTCCGTTGAAGATTATTCTCCCAACTTTGAAGAAATCTTGCTGCAATGAAGCTGAAAATTCTAACCTTCGGAGGAACAACTTTGAAATTATTGTTCTAATGTGAATCCTTATCTAAAACCATGTATAAATATAATTATATAATTTCAACTCCTCAAGAAATTGAATATAAATTAAGATACGCAATTATACTCTATTTCTCTACCAAAATTAATTCACAATTTAGAAAAATATTCACAAACATGCATCAATCACATATAAAAGTACACAAATTTATCTCGGGGAAACCATTTGGTACAAACCTCTTAATATTGCTTGCATTAGTCATATGAATAGAGAATGTATTATAATTTATTTCATGCTCTCATCTCAATCTATAGGTGAATAACCTTTCTCTCTACTCAATGCGAAGCTCTAACAAAAAATTAGTCAATTTGTCCCTCTGCTTAAGTCCCTATTGCATTGCACAAATCCTGAGGAATTAGGCCCCTATTTTTTAGGTATTTTCCTCCAATTGATTTTTCAATTACCAAGGTTGGATCTCTAACTTCATGAAACACATGTACACTCAAGAATAGTATACAACCAATGTTACATTGCATTGGAATCTACACCACAACTGCACAACTTGAATTCTTTGCATGAAATAACTATTTTTAGTTGACTGATTAGTTAAAAAAATGATAAATGAGTTAGAATCTTATCCCAATACACAACTTACCTCCAACTCATTAGATGAAATTTTATTTAAAAATGCTAACATTGAATTTTCATATCATAATATGTAAGCAAATCAAAATCCATTAAAATTGAAAAGAGATACAGGTGTTACTAGGCATCTACAATTTTTTTAATAAAACAATTTACCTACTTTAAGCGTGAATGGTGCCCATGTGACCCAAAACTACATTAAATATTAAAAATAAAACTAATATCTTATTCTGTAATAGTTATAATATCGATATTTCTCTTTATAAAGGGAAAAATATGGGTTGAAAGTGTTTTTAATGACACGCAACTCATTTTTTTTTTAATTATAAATTCACTATTTTATTTAAATTTTATTAAATCTTGTGTTAATAAATTAATTTGAATATAAAATATATATAAGATTATTTTGATAAAAGTGCATTTATTTCAGTAATTTAAATTTAAATTTAATATTAATTTAATTTAATTTTTAATTTTAATGTTTATTTAATTTAATTTTTAATTTTAATTTTATTAAAGCTTATCTTAATACACACACACACATATACACACACAATTATTTTCATAAAAGTTACATTTATTTGAGTAATTTAAATTTAACTTTGCCAAAAATTTTAAATTTTCTGTTTCAATTTAAATTTGGGTAATTTAAAGTTGAATTTAAATTTAAATTTATATTTTAAATTTAAAGTTTATTAAATCTTGTGCTAATAAATTAATTTAAAAATGAAATATATATAGATTTATTTTGATAATAGTGGCATTTATTTGGGTAATTTTGATAAAAGTAAATTAATAAAAGTGATATTTTAAAGAATTGTCTACATGGGATTATTTTATTAGTTTATTAATTTTTCTTAGGTGACTAATTTTGACTTGAAATTTTACTTTAATGAGTACTATCAATGGCTAGAACTAGTTCAACTGAATACAACTGGAAATAACTGAATTAGATTACTACAAATTAGCAATCACATGTGCACAACTGAACTCCAAGCCTTGTACCTCAAATTTACTGATATAGCTATGTGAAAATAGCCACACTGTCTCAGTTAAGTACCTCCAATTTGTATGCTGGTGTGGAAATTCAATTTTTCTCAATTTAACCAAGGCAAAGTCGAATTGAGAATTTCTTGCTACATTTCTCAACAATAGGGAGCATTAGAGTATCATAACTCCAAACAAAAGTGAAAACTGTATTAATAATTCCCAGTAATCGTGGATGATATTTGTAACAAGACCAAACTAGAAAATGGAGAAGAGAGCACTTGGAAAATGAAAGGTGAGGCAAGTGAGTGTTGTAGACTATCATCAAGTGCATAAAAAAAATTGAAATGGAACTCGCAAGTTGGATATAATTAGTGAACCTTCAATGTCTAGTACCTTGGGATAACATGGTAGTTATATTGTAGTCAACCACTTCGCATAGGTAAAATCCACCCTTGTAATTAATAATTATACTGCATACTTATAAAAGGTAACTTAATTAAGCTAAACTTTCAAGGAAAATTGTTTAGAAATTTATTATTTAATTGCAATTTTAATTCTCTATTAAAAATATGGGGAATAAAATAAGAAATATTAGGCATTATATAACTAATTGTTTCAAATAAAATATTTTCAATCAATATTCATTGTCATGTGCTATATATGCTAAACATATTAATCATTCCCTATATATGCTAAATATACCATTTTTAATCATTTTTAATTTTTTTCTATAAATAGGTTGAGACAACCAAATAGATATCTATTAAATACTGGTGGAAATTATAAATAAAGAGGAGAAGGGGAAAGACCAAGTAAGTGGTTCAGATCTTTCTAAAGTATTTATGCACTATTATGATAGTGAGGCTAATGGAGAAAAGGAAATATCATTGAGATACATGCATTATGTGAAAAAGTGGGAACCAAATCCACTTCTAGTGAGTTGGACACAAATTTTTGAATCAATGAGAGAACATATCAAATTTTTGCATCTAGTTTATGTTATGAATGTTGTGCCTTAAAAAATGATAATGAACCAATAATTATAGTCCTCGTCAAGGGTGAAACCTACTTTTATAATGAATATAATGTAAAAGGAAATATTCAATGATTCTAGGAGTACGTATTATCAATATTGATATAGGATACAAGGGGTACAATTATAATAAAATGAGACCTAGATGGAATATGTGTTAGTGTCATTTTAATGTATTTTCCATTTTGAATTATTTATGTTTTTTTATTTCATTTTCTTATTATGGTAATATGTTCACCAATATAACTATACCCTATAAGGCACAAAGACTTCTCTAACCCTATGACATTGTACTTGTTTGATCTAATTTGTTATTTCCAAATGTCCTTTTTGAGAGGTTAAATTGAAATGATAGGAATTTCATATTTTTTTTTGTAACAATAGGAATCAATAGCATAGCGGGTTAAATCAGGTAGTTGAGTGATATGAATTACAATTAACAGATCATGGGGTTAATTACTTGAGTTGGTTTCCTCTATGGATATTATTGGGCCCTATTTTATGTCCCCACTAGGTTAGGTTACCAAATCTACACCCACTTTTTTTACACTAAGTACCATCCTCAACGGGAGGAAAATAGAGGGTTTCCAAGGATGTTCAATATTCCAAAAAACAATGGGTGTCATTGAAATTAGATAGAATGGATCTTGGCTGAGCATCAAATTTATGTATATTAAAAGTGATCCATATGTGATAAAAATTAAGGAAAATTTTAGGGGATAAATTTCACATAAGGAATTATTTCCATGCCTTTTCCCCAAAAAACAATATTCAAAAATTTCCATTATTTATAAAAATGATCAACGCAAATTCCACATGATAAAACTATTTTACCTTAAAAGTCACCAAATTTTCATATAAGGTATAGTAAATGCGTATAAGTTTGAATAATTTTACAAGTATATAGCGAAACATCTTATAATTTACATTCTAAGGACTATAATATTCATCAAGGTTTTTACACTTTAAAAAATCCATCTTTAAAATATCCCAATTGAAAATTTTAATAATGTAGATAAAAGTACTTTCGGATAAATCACATCATTAGGATTTATCAAAAAAAAAAAAAAAAAAAAAATTACCTGGCGAGAATCGGGGCCCAACTCTTACTTAATTTCCAACCATCATCCTGGTTGATATTCTTAGCATGTCATTCAATTTCAATCACCTCCCTTAATTTCATATGTTGGAAATGATCTACCTTAGCAACGACCTTTGAGTCTTCAATACAAACATGGTGGCAAGATTTTTCCACATGTTTAGCAAGAGCTGAGGTACGTGACCGATTATGTCTATTATCCGCCACATGCTCCCTGATTCTCTGCCTAATGGATCAAACTATGTCTCTTATATAGTTTTGACCTAATCCTAATGATGTGATTTATCTGAAAGTACTTTTATCTACATTATGGATCACAAAAGTCTTATATCTAACAAAGTTAATAACGTTAATAAAAGTGGAAAAAAACATAAAAATACTAAACCAACATACTTAAAAGGGAATTATAATTCTCAAATACCTTTGTGTCAGGTATGTCAATACAATAAGCTATTACAAAACATTAGTGGCAGAAATTTTCATTTATGCATCCCAAGGAAACAAGGGAGTACTATTAGATCATAACAACTATCATGGGAAATTATTACCTTGTTGAGAGGCAATTTATATAACCCAAAATGAGGGTGATGTGTAATTAATTTCATGGTCAATATGGACTTGACATGTGGCATTTAAAAAAAAAAAATTTAAAAAAATTCAATGTCCACCTTAATTAAGTAATTTTTATGGAGAATTTTTAGATGAAAGTATCTAGATAATTTTTAATCCGCTCGATGTTTCGGGTGGATACTCCACCCATAATTAGGGAATAGTAAGCATAATGATATAAAATGAGCATTTATGATACTTTAGTATATTAAATTACCAAAAAAATGTTAATGTTTCAATCATAAATTAATAAAGGTAACCATTAAAGGAAATGGTTAATGTTAAGGGATCAAGTCAAAAGATTTAAATTGGAGCTCAATTTATTATGTTATTTATTCTTTATACTTGATCCCTTAACCTTAACCTTTTCCATTAAATACTTAATAACTAATTGGTATTCTTCTCTATTAAAGGCCACCCAACACTTGTTTCTTATCATTTTTCTTACTGGTCCTTATTGATGGGTGTAGTGTCCACTCAAAATCTTGGAAAGATTAAAAATCCTATTCATAATTTCATCATAAAAATCTCCTTAAAATGAAAAACTCTGAAAATATACACTCTCTTATTTCATTCTTAAAACTAAGTACAACCATGTTGACTATCATGTTATTTTAGTTACCTTTGATGCGGTGGCTCTATTCACAAAAATATTAGTTCCTATATATGCATTGATCTGATATCTAAGCTCTGCCGCTCTTTAACTTTATTTTCTTTCAAAGTAACCATATATGAACAAATGAAACATACGGTGATGGGTTCATCTCTATCTTCTTTAGTGGCTAACATTTTCATGGAGTACTTTGAAACTAGAGATCTTGACTCTTGGAATCAAAATCAGGAATGTTGGCTCTCGTTAATCAATGAAAATTTTGTCATTTTTCAATGTGGATTGCCTATGATTAATTCCTTTCTATGGACCCATATCCATATAATTTTCACTTGTATTCACCATGGAAATTGGATTTGATAAATCCCTCCCTTTCTTAGATTTCCTTACTACTTGACAACCTGATGGTTCTCTAACCCCATCAATTATATATAAAGAAGACCTACAATGATCAATATCTTCATGCCCAATATCACAAAAACCCATCCCAAAAGTCAGTTGTTCTAAAAGCTCTCATATATTGATCCCTTAAAACCTATGCTCCCCAATTACATTCCTAAAAAAAGCGTCATTTGTTCCAATTTCTTGGAAAAAATGGAAATACCTCATCTCAAAGAAATGAATCATATTAAGTTATCTCTAATCCAAAATCCATCCACTCTGTTTCCTCTCCCCTTAAGGGATAAATCCCTCTCCCTTACATAAAAGGAACCAATGACATCATTACTAATATATTATCAAAAGTTAAAATTAAAATAATTTTTAAACATCATAAAACTTTGAAGCAGATGTTTTGGTTATCCAAATATAAGTAGGATCCCATGCTAGGCTAAGGGGTTTACTAGTTTCATATTCATGTGATAAGTGTTACATTAGCTAGAGAATTCATCTATTCAAAGTCCATCTTAAAAAGAATATAGTCTATACCAACCCTCTCTGACTATTAAATTCTACAATTGTTGAGCAATATTTTAGTTCTAAGAACTTTATTTTCTTTGATCAATCCAAAATATTAGCCTTTGTCACATTTTAGAACTCTCGAATAATTAGGGAAGACCTTGAAATCAAGAAGCACACCAAAAACTACAATAGAGAATATGGCTATATTCTAATCCAATCATGGAAATCAGCTACCCATGAGCTCGCTCATTAATTTTTTCTTCTTCTCCTCATCTCTCCATTTCCTCCTCTTTCCTCGCTTCATTTTTCCCTTTTTCTCCAATATTTTTTGAACTCATTCATTGTCATTTATATTAATCTATATATTTCTATCTCTTATTTTCTTACCCATATGGACCACCTCATATATATATGTATATGTATATGTATATGTATATGTGTGTGTGTATATATATGTCGGGAAAAATACTGAGAGGGGGGGGGGGGGGGGGTGAATCAGTATTAACTGCATATTCAAAACTTTTACTTTTTCTTGCTTCTAAAACCCATACGCTACTTTCCTGATATAGACTAGCGTATATACGTGGATATCCTTTATGAAACTCGCGTATACACAGAGATCTAATTATGTCATTAATTCTTCACTTATATCATTCCATCATTCATTCATCATATGTTTAATAAACAGTAAACATGTGCAGTAAGAACAGAATAAACCATCACACAAAGCATCACACATGAACACCAGGATTTTTAGCGGGAACCCAAGCCCGGAGAAAACCACCGCCGCAACTTGCTCAGCATTCAATATTTTATTATAGAGAAAACATCTTACAACATATGTGCTGTGCAGACTCTACCAAGACGTAGGCACCCACCCGTGCTCATTTACCCTTCACTTTCCCTTCCCGGGAAGGGAGCTACGACCCCCCCGATCTCGTTTAATCACCCCTCACTCTTAAGGAGCTACGACCTCGACTCCGTTTACCGGGCCTCCTCTCTCGAAGGGAGCTACAACCCCCCGATCTCGTTTACCAGCCTCACCTGGAAGGGAGCTACAACCCCCTGACTGAAGGCTACAACCCTCAGCACCACCTTGGACCACGTTTCATCAATTTTCACACTGGATCCAAAGCATCCTTTAGGACACCACTTGCAGGCCACGTTTCATCATATTTTTAGACTGGACCCACTCCATACATTTAAGGCACAGTCAAACATCAACAACAGATAGCTAAAACAGAGCAGATCAGATCAGACATTTCATACCCCATACTTCAGCAAATCCTAGTTTGCATACGCGCTTTCCTTTCTCTGATGTCACGTATATATGTGCTTCCGTTCATATAAACTAGCGTATACATCTGTACATAAACTTCACTGCGCATACGCGCTTTTTCTTCAGCGAAGCCGCATATATACGCGCTTCCTCTGCGGCGAAGTAGCGTATGGATCTTCAATCATTACAGAGCTGCATACTTCTTCAGATCAGACATTCAGTTCAGATTCAACCCTTTACTTCAGACAGATGTTCGCCTCATCACAGATTTAATCACTCCATAAACAAATCTAGCAAATACAAGTACATTTCAGATCTAGAAATCCCGCTTCATCATTTCTTCATAAGTGCATCATAGATTCAGATCTATCATCAAACCTTTACCCTTTCCATACAGATATACTTCACAGAGAAGTATTCATTCAAGCTCGGACATCTTGCACCCTCACTCATGATTTGCACAATGAATTTCATCTCTTTATATAGGTTTATCCTTTTTTCAATACCATGAGCCCCTTTCAATACCATGAGCCCAAAACTACATTACTTCCGATGGTATTCCTGGACGGGGTCAATTAGGTGGATCATTACCCAATACAATGGGTCAATACCATGGTGGTTACCCCTGGTTTTGCACTTTTTGAGCGCTTTTGCCCATACGCGACTTGGAACGTTCTTTTCCGCGTGCATACGCGACTTCTCCTAGACATATCCGCGTATGCCTTGAGACATACTCTTTTCATCAAATATTTAGCACATGCTGAATTTCTTTCTTCATTGCCTTCTATACTCACTGTAGATACATCAGTTTTATTTCATCAAGACATATTCTATCAAGCACAACTTCATCCAGTAAGTTGCCATTATCTTCATCAACAGGGTTGCCTTTCAAGGACAACATTCATCATCATATTGCTAACAAACATCACTTCATATCAGATTTACATCATTTACCAAGTCCATCAAGTCAAGAGTAACTTCATCAGGTGGATTGCCATCAAGGACAACACATGTCAACAATCTCATGTCTTCATCTTCATTCAGTGGGTTGCCATCAAGGACAACACTCGGCATCATATTGCCAACAATCTCCCCCTTTGGACTTGATGGCAACCACGATGGTGTTTGGTTACCACAACAGATAGGTACATTAAGAATACAATGACACCATGTCACTCTCTCCATTTTTGACACCATTCTTTTTCTTCATTCAAACACCATGTCATTCTCCCCCTTTGACATCAAGGGCAAAGGGCGGATCAAAACCAACACACTCTCCCCTTTTCTCCTCATGTAGAAGAAGCGTTTTGCAGATCTGATATATACTGAAGTGACCAAGCTCCCCCTGAGTTCATGCTGAATCTTCAACCATATTTTCCAATGAAGTACATGACTCTATGAAGTTCCTATCACCAATGACTCACACTTACATCAAAGATCCATCCAAGTGGATTTACATAAGAGACTCAACTACCCAACCAAGTGGGTTTACAACTTTGACTCAGCTACCCAACCAAGTGGGTTTACAAAATTTGACAAGTCCTTACATGACTAAATATTACAATTTTACATCATGGGTCTCAACAAGACCTTTTCATCAAATTACAAATATGAACATTTATGACCAACACCAAAAAGGCTTCAAGAAAAAAGAACATATTTCAGAACCATCATAATGCCAACAATGCATTATACTCAGCAAAGCTAATGCTCCCCCTGAAACTATGCATCCAAGCATCCTTTTCATATGACTAAGGCTCCCCCTTAGTTTGTGCATCCTGAAAAATTTCACCAACAAATCATCAAGGCATCTTTATCAAAACATTAGAAAGAGAATTATGAGAACTGGAACACCACCAGAGATACCAAACAGTATCAAAGATACCAAACAGCACTGCAGCTGTGCTGA